>JAGDQP010031421.1:0-21946 GCA_022664845.1 Lepisma saccharinum
TTATATTAATAAAACTTTATGTATATTAATTGGTTGCATCTTCACTATTAGGTTTTAAAGACTGCTTAAAAATCTTGTCCATGATAAAATGATAATATAAGTTTATATTGCAGATACATGCATTGATTATTTATACGAAGAAATTTTTAATATTAATATTTATAGAATGCATAAAATGAAAATCGCGAAATAAGATTACTAGCTTGAGAGACTCGCTCAAGCAGATACTGAAAAAACTCTCCAAGATTTCCCCTGGTGCGTGAGAATTTCATCCTCGGTAGTTGATTCCGAATATCATCCCAACCAGGGATAAATCTTTATATTTCTACCCAAACAGATAGTACGTTGAAAGTTACAAACAAATACTAGTTTTATATTCCCCCTTCGTAATTTATAACAAATCAAACACTGCCTAAACCTTTACCATGAGCATAATACAGATTAAAATGTTTACATTCGCAGTTAATGTGGTCTAATGACACAGATATCAGTAATTGTTTAGGAGAGATATTTAAGCAGATTATGAGGTAACAGAATTAGCAGTAACAGCTTGTGTAAAAAAGTTATGAAATGGAACCTGTTGGTTTAACGTGAATAGAAAAATAGATTGTTTTTGTAGATTTGTACCTAATATACGAGAGCCTGTTAATTCATTAACCTGACGCCGGATGCGGTGCTCGACTGACTTAATGCAGAAGAGTTCAGTTCACGGAGTGCCGGGAACGTGTCCCGGGTGGTGTTTGTTGAAACTTAAATTTAACTACTCGTATTTCTTTGAGACTAGCGAAGTAATTAGTACTAAAATGACATAAAAAGGGACGTTTACGAAACGCCCTTCTATCTGATTGAGTTTCTGTCTACTGTTTCCTTCATTCTCTTCATGGGACCAAAGAGAAAAGACTTGATGGACAAATCATTTCTATGAATTTTGTCGTAGGCATTCTCGGAATACTGCGTTTAAGAAAGCATGCAAATTCACTCAATCTTAAGGGTGGTGTGGAAAAGGCTAAAAATATTAAAGGTTCTGATGTGGAACCGAAGGGAAATTACGATACCAAAATGTAGTTTAGTTTTGTTCGCTTTTTGCCTCATGTGCAGCTCTGAGTAAGTGCTATTTTACTCTAAAAGAGAACCATACTTTTGTAGTAAGAAAAAAATCTATAATTGCATGAAATACGTCATGAGAAGATAAAGCAAGGTTTTACAAATAATGCTCAAGTTGATTTGTGAAGTTACATTTAAATTTGAATATTCAAGACCTTTGGAAAACGTACTTTGACTCTGGCCGAATAATGCGAGAATCGGTGGAATGAAGAAAATGGAAGAAAAACGGAAGAGCCCCGACTTCGAGAAAATCCACGCACAAGGCCTTTGTCCACTACAAAGCCCGCGTTACACGAACCGGGGAACCACGCACCAAAAGTCCCATGGAGTTTCACTGTTTGAAAAATTACTTCATTAAAGCTCAAGAAAAGTATTATTTCTATTTCAATCATAAATGTACTAAGCACAGCCATGTGAAAGTGTGGTCATTTTGAAGAGAAGTAGCAAACTGACTGAAACGATGTATTGTTTTGGAAGGTAGAAAATCAGTATTAAGGAGAACAATATGAATGATTGCATGGTATATTGGGGAGGGGCAATCCAGCAGGATGCTCGACATTGAGTAAGATAAGTAAATGACATTAAGAATAAATCGGTAAAGTCTGGATATTCAGGATAACTGTTACCAGTAGCTAATATGAAAGCGTGTTTACATATAAATGCTTTGGTAGAACTTCACCTCCTGTTTCAACCACGAGCCGCCACTGTCACCTACTCCTTGTAACCTTAGCACTTCCTTCTCCATCTGGTGTTTGCTTCTACTCATCTAGTCATTTTCCCGCCTTCATAACCTGGCCACACTATTATCGAGCATTAGTTGGTAACATGACGACTTTTTAACACCAACGTGAAAAACATCCAAACGAAAAAGCATCCAAAAGGAAAAGCATCCAAATTCAAAACCGTCCAAATTATTTGGGAACGTTCTTGAGCGGTCAAATCGCCCAAATCCCTAGCGGAGGCAATCGCGATTGTTTTTACTCCTTACTCTCGCAAAAAAATATCACTTATCACACTGAACCTTTTATCTTTACCAATCGCAATCTTAAAATATATAAGCGCTTCTTAATTATTTATATGTTTACCGACATATGTGGATAGTCCAGGCTTCATTTGAACAACCCTTACAATTACACATTCAAATGTCATTTGTGTTACAAATCCTTAGCTTTCATACATTTGGCGTTCATAAAATTTAATATTGCACTAAAACTGCGGGTTACTCTTTAGACTATGATAATTTACATTCATTGATAGTGTCATTCATCTGAATTCATTAAAGTTGATAGAAAAGGAAAATAAAATAAAAATATTGCCAATAATATAAAATGGAAAATATTACTTGTTAAAACGAATTTTAGGCATGCGTGAAAAGGTGACATGGACCTATAGAAAGTTTTGAGTACGGCCACTGTTTATCTTGCTGCTTCCAATAAAGGAGTTTCAAATTGAAGTTCTGATAGAAAAAATGAACTTAAGGTAGTTTCTGTGCGTGCGATTTGTTTATATAATTTACATTTGTAAATGAGGATTCTGTAGTCTAAATCCGAAACAAGTTTGAGAAATGGCGTGTCTCAGTGAACAATTCTTGTGATTGGATGTATCAAGTACTATCCGGGCCATTTCCTGATGAAACTGAACAAACTCGCTTGAAAATTACAACCGAAATTACAAGCATAAACAAAACTTCGGCTTCATCCCAGAGCTTATAAAAAAGTAATATTTTTTTGAACAAATAACTAAATCCGGACCATTTATGGAATATTGCTTAACAACGAGTTAAAAAATTTTCTCATAAGGTGTGCAGTGATCACTAAGGAATTATAGATGCAGTTTAAGAAAAATAGATAAATGAAACAGAAAAATAAAAAAATAAAACCAAGCCAAAAAAAAGTTCTTTGATCGAATGTAAAATATACTGAAGCTAGTGTGTTAAAGAAAATTTACGATCGAGGATAAACAATGTTAAATCAAGTTAAAATCAAAAGTTAGAGTTGCTAAACCTAATACCTCGTATATAAAAAAGAGAAAATCATAACAAACAACAAATAACTAGAACAAAACGACACTTCAATAGCAGCTAAACAGGAAACCAGAAAACCAGAATAAACAACTCAAGTATCAAGTAACAATCAAAAACAAAGATCCGGTTTCAAGTCTTGAGATAAAATTTAAAAACCAATAAAACCAATCTAATTTTTCAAAAGTCAGTCCATAGTAATTTAGTATCAATAGTGGCCGCTTAAATAAGAAGGAATAAAAACTAGTAAGAAAAATGCAATATCGCTTATCAATACTTTAACGTAAACAGGAGCATTTCTCTCTTAATCTTTTTAACACCAAACTTTTTATCTGAGAGATCTTTGAATTTTTTAAAAATCAATTTATTATTCTAGTATGAAAAGTGTTTATTTTTTTTTGTTTTTTTCAAAAAAATATTCAAAAACTTAGAAGTTGGTGCTTCGATCTTAAATAAAATTGTTAAAGCAACATTAGCAGTAGTTAGCAACTGTAGCAATTGATTCAGGCGTATGCAACAATAAGTAACATTCTCTATTGTTAAAAATAATGTTGCCACGGTAAGGTCCTGTAAATAAACTAAATGAAAAGCAATGACGCCTGATAGACAGGAGCATATTATTGTTATATTACACCGAAATATATTACCATCATATTGAAGAAGAATAAAAGCTTTTCCTTACTAAAAAGGCGAATTAAATCTTGTTTGTGAGGACAACAAAACAGTGAAGCAAATTAATTCGTAAAAAGAATTTCAGCTTATTACATGAAGTAAGAACTTTGAATTAGAATATTTAAAACTTCACAGAAAGATAGTGTGTGGACACAAGAACGAGGATGACTCACATAATTGCGTGACTATAAAATGGATTACTGTATATTTTATCGGTGAGTTAGTTTAGCAGCATTATTTATTACTGCTCAGTAGAATTTTTACTCGTATATTAAAACGAAAGCGAAACGTTAATGCTTAGGTTAAATCTTTCATAATATTTTAGGAAATAGGGCATACAAAATATCCAGTTAGTATTTGTTTGGTTTAAAAAAAAAATGTATGAAACTATACACCCATTGGAAGGACTTTGGATACTTCACCAGCTCGTTCAAAGCCTTTAATTAGCATTATTGACTGAATTCGCGAGGAAGTGTTAAAGAGAAGTGATTCCTCCTACGGGAGAGTATCTAATGCACATCCGCAGCTTTAGTAAACGTCTATCCAATAACATAGCTTCGATCGAATGTAGCCAAATATTTCTTAAGTATCTAATAAAACAATAGCGTCTTTACTGAGCGACGTGGCTGAAATGGAAGAGCAATAGCCCTTGTTTCTGAATTTTTTATTTCCTTAGAACACTTTTCTTTTCCTAAACCCGAAACAGGAATTATACAATCATGTTTATTTATGATAAACAGTGTCTAAACAGCTCTGAATTTTTTAGGTAAAGGGCAATTCAACCATGTTTTCACGTTAACTGGTTTCCCAGAAACTGAATGACATTGAGAAAATTTGCATGATTTCTTTAAACCTTAAACTTTTATATATGAGATATAAAAGACTGCGATAATATTTTATCATTGGAGTTGTTTAGATTCAAATGAGTACCTTAATGTTTTGAAATCTTATTGTTCTGTGTAATCTATGAAACAACTATATTTACACTGCGTTGTGAATTACCCTCTGTACGCATCAAAACATTTGAAGGTTAAATATGAGATAGTCCCTGATCGTCTTATACGAAAGTAGTATTAGAGAACAATGAAAGTTAGCAGCTTAATAAATTTAAACTATTCGCCATCTCTCACTCGCAGACAAAAGTTCTTTTGGTGACTTGATAAGCATTAAAACAATATCAAACGATAAATTATTATTTGAGAAAAATAAAGCATTATGATTTAGAATTTAGTTTCATATTTCAGAGGCTCAAAAGCAAGTGCAGCAAAGCAGGAAAAAATGAGGTTCAAAGTTTTAATGAAATAACATATTATAAGTAGAATTTTAAACATTTACATTTGAATATATTGATATGTTGCACCCACATGTGCTTTTGTAGACGATTCACGAAACAAGAATATTCTGTCTTGTATGGAAGATAAGGTTAACTGGAGTTTTTCTAAAATTTCACTGGTATCCAGGCATGTATCTAGAAGTTTCTTTTTGAAAGGATCCACGGGTTTTGGTGGGAGTCAAAGGTGTGTCTGGATATTAAATATGTTTAATTATTCGTAAAATAATACTAATGCTTCACAAAAGTTTGAATTTCGAGGAGTTTAGGACCCCCAACCTCTAATAAATACGTATCTGCTTACATCCCTTTGCATCCAAGTCCCTCATTTGATAAATTAAATGATTACCTATTATCATTTCATATTCCAGCCACTTTCTGAATCCTGAAGTGGAAAAAAATGTTTTTAGAGAATTCTATCACTTCCTCTTCAATATTTCATACCGAACTTATTTTCACTGTTCTGTTCTTTTCACATTTTTTACTTATTATTATTCCTTAGTTGCCATGTTGTATGTTCCTTTTTGTCTCCACGAATTGCTCTCGTTTAATAAGATGCATTTTCGGAAGAAGGGTACATATCATATACCAGGTCGTAAAGTATGTTTCCTTCACTCTTCATCTTGTTATTATCGGTTCGTAAGAAGATAGTAATTTAACACCATGAACCAGTGAAAACTCATATATCTGCCAAACAGAGCCTCCGCAGGGCACGAAAAACCGAAAGTGCTACTCTGCTAGGAGTTTTAACTAGTTATCATTCCACTATTTCTGAAAACAATATGGTTGGCTTGAAGTCAATTCGAACGGACCACAAACACCTTCGCCACTACATCAAGTTACATCGTTCATAGGAGCAGTAGAAGCAACAACAACAATTACAACAATAACTACTACTAGTTATTATTAATTATTATTATTATTATTATTATTATTATTATTATTATTATTATTATTATTATTATTATTATGTCACCACCCTTCTTATTTCCGATGTTCTATTTTTAATTCATTTTTCAGATTTGATATCACGATTTGAAATAGAAGCGAACATACTATTGGATAATTACATGCTCACTTTCAAATCTAACTTTTAAGAATTTACTCACGAGATCATATCAATGTTAAGGTAACAAACAACGAAAAGGAGCTAGAAGGTAAGTACCATGAAAGTATTTTTTTTATTTATTACTTTGTTGTTCACTTTGTATAACCGAATCAACTTATTTTCTTAACTTATTGGTAAAAGAACAGCTGGCGATATGTTTGTTTGATTTCAGATAAACGTCTTCAAAGTCTTGAACGTGGGAGAGTTTAGTCAGGGTTATATAAAACCCTTTTCTCTTAAAATATTGTTTGCTTTTATTTGTAATGGCAGGAAGAATATTCTTATAATCTAATAAAATGTATACGTTGAGGTGACAAAAGCTTCATATCCAAGTTCAGTTGTCCAATTAAGAAGTCAAGTCCTATCATCCATGGCAAGGATGGTAAGAAGTGTGATCTCCTAATTAGACAGAGCTATCGGACGGAGAAAAACTAAAAAAAGATGAGGATGTTAAAGAAAAACAACAAACAAATAATGGGAATATAAAGGAGAAAAAGATTTTCTACACTCGCAAATACAAGGATGATTTTACTAAAGAGAATTATGATTATATGGCTACCAAGATCTACCTAGTTACTAACATTATCTCAGGGCTATGTGCTGTGAAATGAAACAAAAATTGGTAGGCTACGAACTAATTCTTGATGTTTAAAGGATAAGATACCAAAAGAAGGATTATGATTTTAGTATTTCTACATTTCATAATGAGGTCAATTAAAGTGAGAAAGAAATAGACTTTAGTTTTGCAACGGAAAATCAAGAAAATTAATTTTAACAGATGAACGGTTGCTAAAATAGAATCAGGCCGAAATACGAAGCAACTTCTTCACTGAAACGAGTGCAATGTAGATTGAACAGTTGTCAATTTTTATGGAATTGAGCCTCACCTGTTTGAAATGTAATAATCACACTACAAGTTAACTTAGGCATTAACTGTTTCTTTCATTTATTTTGAGCTATACATACCAGAAATTAATATGACGTCCTTATTTAACTTACTTGTTTGATATTTTTGTTTGTTGTAGTATAACCCATTTTCTCTGTTCTTACAACAATTGTCATCAATACTATTGTCATTCATCGTATTTAGAAATAGCTAACATTGGTCATATTCTGATTATAAAATTCAAGCTATATAAGCGAGTCTGACTCCACATAACGGAGAATATTTATACTACTGTTAACAAGATGGACAACCAACGAATCGAGAAATAAATGGGTGAAACGCTTGTTTCTTGAGTTCCGATAAGAGTGGTTGAATCAAATTACGTACTGGGGAGCAATAATAAAGAAATTTAACACGAATATTGAATCTTCTCTGGGATACATATAAAGATTACCAGTTTGCCGGAAAACCAGTATTAATATCTTCTTTCTTCTAATTTGGTTGCGACTTTCGACTTCGACTTCGATTGTAATTCATGGCGTCAAATGATGAGCCTCTTTCAAGAAGAAAAACTTTTATAGTTTGCTGGAAGTACTTCTCACATTGGCATTAGTCATATTAATAGTCATTAACGTTTAGTATTATCGCTGATAACCTTTTAAAAGTTTAGATATTATTGGTAAAAGGAAGTGTAAATTAAGGAGGACCAGGTCCCAGATTTTGGGAAAGAGAAAAAAGCTAATACTTTAAAAGTATGGGGCTGTTCTACTTCTTGCAACAGCTAGTTAAGTATAGGGAATGAAAATCTACAGTGTAATCAATGCCAATTTTGGTGATAACGAACTTGGTACTTTCTATATCATCCGAGTGATCGTTTGCCAAAATGTTGCCATACTTTCGTATTATATATTTTATTGTAAGGTATTTCAACGAGATATGTTAATGTATCAACAAAAAATATTTTTTTTTTTATATTTTCGTTTACAGAACAAATATGTAAAAATTAGTCTCAGTATAACGAACGAATATATTATTGGCGTGTTATCACATCCTCACCCATAACAGTTTGTCTTCGTTCACGAGATAATAAGCTATCGAAGCTACTTTCGTCATTTCACTATTTTTGTTAGAAAGTACTTCTGATGATTAAATGAATCACATCACATCAAGATAGTTACATCAAACTGGGAAGTTTTTGTTGTACCTACAATATAACACGCTTCCAAACTTTATGATTAAGAAAATTATATTCTATTTAAAGAAGAATTTTATTTGAAGGTGTATGTCAGTTAATTCAATTTCGTTTCATGTTCAGCCGGACTTAAGACTGTTTCACGACTAAGCTCTTACAGATAATCTCTTCCTTCCAATCAAAATTTTAACCTTCTCGAAATAGAATGCCTGTATTTTTGTAGGCGTAATAAATAGGTGTGTATAAGAATAAGCAGAGATAAATGTCTATCAGACAATATTTTTTGTTATTTTCAAATTTATTTTCTGAAGTAATATTATCTCCATATTTTCTGTAGGCAGTCTGGGTATTCTCATCCAGTCGTTTATATCATTCCGCATCGATAATCCAGATAAGGAAAAAATAGCTTGCGGAGTATATGGAATATATATATTTAAGTTTGAATAGCATCCCAGGAAGTGCTAAATTGATCCTAAGAGATCGCATACTTCACCACTACACTGAATATTTACTAGAAATGCATTCACGTTGTTTTTATATTATTTTGAAGTGACAGCTTACAGATGCCAGGACTCGAAAATAGTGTCTGTGTGTATTTGTATGCCCTTATAATTTTATGTACGACATGTGTTCAATCTTTACAACCTAGTATTTTTTAATATTTTTTTTTATGTTACCGGTACCTTATAGTCTTGACCGATATTCAAAACAGTTCAATTTAGAAAAAAATGAACGAAATGTATCCTGTTAGAGTCAAAGGGTCTTATGTTTTTTTCAACGTGATAACTGATCATTTTAAAACCAAGAATGGTCCTGGATATAATAAACTGTGAGGTACGTTAGAGTGCAATATACACCAACAAAATGTTGTTCATTCTAGTTAAAGATGATTTCAAAGGTCACGTTTTAGTGTTAATAATCTTTCTCTGAAATAATTATTTCACAAACACGAAAAGAACATTTAGTTAAAAATGATTATACTACAATCTGCCTTCAATTTACTTTCATATTTCATGCTGGAGAGTCCATTGCGTAAATTCTATAGCTACCCATCATATTTCTGTCTAGTTACTTTGTTTCATGTGTTTGTTTCTAACGGCTTTAAGCTGAAAACAAAATAGGTATATATAATTTCAAGTGCAATGGTAAGTATTTTGTTCATTCACTGTTTTAACCACGGAAATAAACGAGGAAGACTATTTCCACTTTAGAGGTAGAAGAGACAACAATACTCCAACTGAGGTTCATTTGAAGGCAAGAAGGAGACAAGAAGGAATTAACACTAGCCGAAATTACGCACAGCTTCAATATTGTAAGTACAGTGTATTTTCTTATTTACGTGAAATCTCATCATGCAAAGCTTGACAACGGAATTAAATAAGAATCAAAATACTGCAGCAGAATACATTTATTTTTTGTTTCTGTTTTGGAATAACAAATATATTTTAGTTACCTTTGTTTCCAAACTACAAATCCACCTTTTACTTATCTCCTTCCGCATGAGTCCATAAAGAGATGTTTCTCTTCTTAAATTAGTCTTCATCATAATTTCTTCTCATATTTCATCTTATCACTTATGATTATCATTAGCATTCTGTCAATAGTAACAAGACCTTCAATGCAAGTTAAGACCTGTTCTTCGATTTTCATTGTATTTCCCTCATTAATACTTTCTACATGTTACTCGTTTTCTACATCTTCCTCCTTTATTTTTAACTATCATTATCTTCTTCAATAGTTACATGTACTTCTTATTTCTCTTCCCTTCATATCCATTCTGCATTTCTGAGTTCACACTATCTAACTATGTAATTCATCATTTTCCATTTAACCCTTAACTAATTATATCCTTCACTCGTTTCTAGCTCTTATTCATGCTTGTTATTTAATCCGTGTTGGCAATGATAGCATAGAGATTTGGGAATTACGTTTCTTAATTGAAAACTAATGCATTATTCTGAAAACAATTTTTAGTCTTTACTCTTTATGTTATGATTCTTTGTTTTATATTTCTATAGCTTGGAGGCAAACTGTGCTACATCACTTTCTTGCCAAGCTCGACCTCAGTAAACAGTTTTGTGCACTTGAGCATGCTCTTTCTGGTGATATACATAACTATGTCATTGTTTTGTACAACAATTACCAATTGATAACACTGTATCAAAACATGTGAAATAGCGTGCTCAAATCAACATAACTATAAACAGAACTCGAATTTTCCGAAAAGTGGCATAGTATAGTTTACATCAGAGGTACTTATTTGTGTTCTTATAAAATAATAATTCTGTGACACCGTGCATGAAACCCATAAACCTCATTTTGTTTTAAGAAAATGAGATAATGTCACGATAGTAATGGTAAACATCGTATGCCATCCCCCAAATTTGAGACTTCAAGCAATACGATGTAAGCAATTACGCCGGGTAACAGAAACAAAACAGAGCAGTCAGTGTTATTCTTGTAGATGTCGATGGAAAAAAAAACTTGACTTTCTCAACAGATTTATTGAGGGTTATGAATTTCATGCACGGTGCCACAGAATTGGTCAATGGGAAACAGTATAATTTCAACTTACGTACAATTTATAAACATTAACATTTTATTTTTTGTCGAATGAAAAGCAATTTATCAGTCTTAATCACATCAAATCATCAACAATTTCTAAAATGTTGAAATCATGTCTTAGTCATAATGCGATGGTTGCGTAGGAGTATTTCGTAGTGGAGTAGGAATTTGACTCTTGAGTATGAAAGTAGATAGATGTATTATTAGATGTTACGCATTAGATATACTTAATTCTTATCAAGTAATAGGTTTATATAGTTCGTTCTAATCATTCGGTCTGTAATGACAAAAATAAAATAAATATTTGAAACTTATATTTTAAGTAATTTAATGTGAAAGAAGCCCTCTCGTTCTTCCATTAGAATTTTCAGCATTTTGTTACTATCTCAATACTGTATATAAATATGAACTGATATTTCGGTACTTGAGTGTTAGAGAAACGTAACTCTACAAATTTTTCATGCCATTACAATTGAGTTACGCTTCTCTGAAACCCAAATCCTGATCTGTGCATTTATGAGAAAGAAACAATGTCTTTGATCTTACGTGCAAAACATCGAGTGATCAAGTAAATCTGCTAGAAATCGATCCTCTTAAACTCAAGTAATACATATGTGATGAACTCTGACACATAACTTGGTTATCTTCCTTAGTCCACCTAATCTCGAAGCTGTAATAGCGAAAGGCATCTAATTTTCATGTATCGTTTATTTAAAATATAACATGACATATGAGAGAGAGAGAGAGAGAGAAAATCGTGGTTAATTTAGTGTAAAACTAAATGTGTTTCTCATTTCATTCATTTTGCTTTTCACCTTAAAAATTTTGACTTTACGAAAGCTAAGTGCCAATTACTATTACAATTGCAAAGTTGAATTACAATGAACATTAAGAACAAAATAAGCAATGAGATTGAGGGATACATTACAAATTTAATTGGAGAGAGATTAAATGCTCCTACAAGAATAATATACATGATTTTAAACAAACTATTTCAATGCTAAAGTCCCCAATTGACTTTTCGATTACAGTGAAAGATTACTCAAAATACAGCGATGTCCCTAACTTAACTCATACAGTAAATTCCTATCAATTTATAATGGAATTCTTCCACTTCTTTCACATTAAATCAGATATGTAAGTAATATGTAACAAATATTATTGTGTGTGGTATTTATATTCCTCTTGTTCCGTTTACATTGCAGAACGCAGAAAGAGTTGGTTTAAATTCATTGATCTTCCTACTTCTTAGGTGAGTTT
The DNA here is from genome assembly GCA_022664845.1 of Lepisma saccharinum. Classification (NCBI taxonomy): domain Eukaryota; kingdom Metazoa; phylum Arthropoda; class Insecta; order Zygentoma; family Lepismatidae; genus Lepisma; species Lepisma saccharinum. The sequence goes on from JAGDQP010031421.1 coordinate 12,138, forward strand.
ATATACTTTCAATGTACGGTATAATGAAGTTTAGTTTTCCTTTCCTATTGTGTTTCCACTAAAGTTTTAACTATAGAGTTAAAGAAGACATTAAATACCTCGGATGAGTTTTAGAGGTATCAGGCACAACTAGGGAAGAAAGAGAGCGGAGAAGAATGCAAGTTGTGGCTGTCAACCAAGCAATAAAAGCACTTAAATGAAATAGAAATGTGTCCAAGAAAGGTAAAAAGGATATATATGACTCACACTTTGAGCAAGTGAATCGAACGATGAAAAAGAGAGACGCAAGTGTAGATAAGATTTCTGAGACGTAATGGATGTGATCAGAAATAGAGAAATAGGAAAGCAACTGGAAGTAAAAAGCTAGAATAGAATAGAAACAGAATAGAAAGAAGCAGGCTTAAATGGAATGGACATGTTAAGCGGATGAATTGTGAAAGGTGATCAATGAAGGTACTATAGGGGAAAAAGGATGTAAAGAGATAAAAAAGAAGATCAAGATAAAGGTGGAAAAAGAAGTGGTAGGCTTTTTGAAATAGAAGATAGGAACGAAAAAAGGTAGAAGAATAAGAGCTGTTAAAGTGTAAAAGAAAATATAAAACAGCGTAGAAGAATGATTATGATGACAAAATTAACCTTTTCCAGCCTCTGAACTGAGAACAGTTGATTTATTCTTCAGTGCTGAGAGCCAAAATAGCTTATTAGATAGTTCTATTCAGTTTGTCTCTCGACAACAATTTTCGTACGTTTCATGTTCCCTCAGATTACTTGCTTGGCTCTAAAAGCCATGTAGGCTATTATCCTTTTTTAACTTTTCATACTTCAAAAATCTTTCAGTGTGGAACATTATGTTAATGAATTTAACAAAGCTTTCTAATTTTTCTATCTTTCTCTAAATAAAATATTCTCAGTAGAGATTCAGATTTTCCTTCTTTCATACAATAATTTCAGTTCTCTCCTGATTTATGTCTCTTTTCATGTACCGTATGCGATCTATTCATCTTGGCATCACTGTTTCTACTGAGTTAGGTTCGATTCTATTATATAGATCCTCTAGTCCGTTATAGTGGAATCTCTGAACTTTGTTATCTGCTGATCTCTGCCACAGAACTGGTTCTTCGATTACAACTCTTTCTTCAAGGAATTGTAAACATCATCACTTCCTCATCTCATTTTTCTATATTTTAGCTACTTGCCTCATCTATGAAAGTAAAGTATTTTCACTGAATTCCCTCTCCTCCCACAACAAATTGATTTGGGATTTTTCTCTCGCTGTATCTACATCTACATGTTACTACGTTGTGCTTTTCACATTCATAGAATATCTTTCCTTCGCTTCAAAGTTTCAGAATTTTTTTGTAACATTTTAATTTACCATTTTCATAATCATATTCAAATAAGGATAATATTATGTAACCAAATGTAAATTTTTTTAGAATGATTATATTACATTTTCTATTTTATTAAGTGTCGAAATACAGTACCAAGAGAAATTTCCAACTCAGACATAACCCTAGTATTCCCATGAATAAAAAATGAGTTTTCCACCTTTTAATAATCATCTCTTTACAGATCATTTATCTGACCGTTTCCTCTAATCTTACTTCACATCTTACCTCTTCATTCTTTTCTTTGAGGCTTCTTGGAAATCAAAACAATAGATACAACACATCTCCATAATCCATTGTTACTGTTATCTATGTTTTCAATCAATACAATTTAATGCATCAGATTACATATGTCAGATTTTTTTTAAGAATCCTATTTTTTTTTTAAGAAAACGCGTTTGAAACTATTTAGAACTATTCTATAAATATAGAACTTACTATAAATAAATTTATAACTGAAATGTTAATTTATTTTTGGTTATAGGAAGTACAAGAAGAGTCTCTAATGTATATGATTGAAATATGTTCCTAGATTTTGTTGTATTCATTTACAAGTTCTTTTCATGAAAGAATGAACAACATTCCTTTTAAAGAAAAATTCATCTTGCAGCTTTATCACGAAAGTATATAATTGGCAACAATGTTGCCACATAACAATAGGATGTTTACTATTAGCCTCCAGATATATTATTCACACACTGATGGGTATGGAAAGTTAGTCATCGCTGATATAAAAGCTAAGAAACCCAAATCGAGAATGAAGAAAGGGGAATTCTTCTAATTGAATCTTATTTTCGTTCAAATATTAATTCTCACTTTAGCTTTCCCAGTCTTCGATAACCTTAGCCTCTCCTCCATGTATTTTAGAAGACAATTTTCAATCACAGGTAAACTCGCACTTCTTTTCCCTTTAAGTCAAATCACATATTTTGCCTGTTTTCATCGTCATATTCAGCCATTTTCTATCCACTGCTGGATGAAGGCCTCCCCCTTTTCTTTCCACATATCTCGGTCTGCTGATATCCTCATCCGTGTAGCTTCTGCAAATCGCTTGATTTCATCTACCCACCTTGCATTTGGATGTCGTCTCGCTCGTTTTGTTTTCTCTAGGAATCCAATGGGGTACATTTGTCGCCCATCTTCCATCTGTTCGTCTAGCTATGTGACCTTCCCATCTCCACTTCATCTTCTTCGCACTCTTGATTACATCCTCTACCTTATTTTGTGAGCTAATTCATTCATTTTTCTTCCTGTCCATCCTAGTTATTCCTAGCATGCATCTCTTCATTGCTCTTTGTGTGACTTACTCTTTGAGTGTTTTGCAAATTCAATGTCCAAGTTTCGCAGGCGTACATAATCACAGGTAAGACACATTGATTATAAACTTTACGCTTTAGACACATTGGAAGTTTGCTTTTGAAAATAAAGTGTAGTCTTCCAAACGAACTCCACGCCATTTTACATCTATTTATTTCATCAGTCAGCTTGCCATTCGATGTTTTGAGCTGACCTAGGTAAACATACTCATCAACTATGCCTATTGTCTCTCCGTTAATCTGTATTTCGTTCTTTGCAGCATGTTGATAGTACATTACTTCTATTTTACTTTCACTCATTTAAGACCTATTTTCGAACTCTCATTACACACGTCTTCCATTCTGGTTTGTAGATCTTCTGCACTTGAAGTAAACAGGACTATATTATCAGTGAATCATAGGTGATGAAGATATTCGCCATTAATTTTTATTTCAACTTCATCCCAGTATAAATTTTGGAACTCTCTTTCCAGGACCGCAGAAACCGGTCTTGGAGAAGTTGAATCTCCTTGCCTTTTCCAACTTTAAATTTTTTACTTTCTTGATGTAGTCTAATGACAGATGTAACAGTCGATGAGATATTTCGCAGTAACTTGATGTATGCACTTTCGATGGCGTGATGTTCAAGTGATTTAAGTACTGGTGTCAAGGAGACCGAATCAAAAACTTTTTCAAAATCTATGAATCCCAAACATAGTGGAAGTTCATATTCATTAGTCCTTTCCATAATTTCAATCAATGCTTGTATGTGGTCAATTGTTCTAAATCCACGAAAAGATCCGGCTTGTTCCCAACCCTGGTTAAAATCCAAGTCTCGTTAAATACGATTCAAAATAACTTTGGTGAACATTTTATATAGAAGTGACAGTAAACTAATTGGTCTGTAGTTTTCGATGCGTTCTTTGTCCCCTTTCTTGTACAATAAAATAATAATAGCATTATCCCAACTTGACGGTATTTCCCTCTTCCTCAGGCAAATCGGGAATAATTTAGCAAGTTCCAGTTCCATCTTTTCACCTCCCCATTTAAACATCTCTACTGTTAGTCCATCTTCTTCTGGCGATTTTCCGTTCTTCATCCCTCGAAGTACTTTATGCAGTTCTTCCTTCATTACGTATGGGATTTCTACATCATTTTGTTCTGAATTATCATTTCCTACTTCTTCGAAATAGTATAATTCTCTGCAGAAATTTTCAACTATAGTTATAATTTGCTCCTTACTGTCCCGTCTGGTCTCTTAAATTCAATTATTTGCTTTTTCCATATCATGAGCTGCTGTTTGGTTTTCTTCAGGTTCTTGTTTTCCTAGATTGTATTTCAAACAAGATTTTCGTTGTATCCTCGTACATTCTCTCTTATTCTCTTCCTTACAGTTTTATTTAGTTCTATGTTCTAGACCCTCTGGATGTAACATTCTTCTGTTTTCATTTCTCTTCTTTTCTTCATCAAGAGTTTATTTTCTTCTAAGATTCTGTTCTTTTTTCTTTTTGATGCCTGGCATTTCTTTGGCTGTTTCTCTTATTATATCAGTTAGTATTTTATTTATACTATTGATGTCTTTTTCATCCTCTAACTCTTCCAAGGCGTTGAATCTGTTACTTACTTCTATCTCGAATGTCTGTCTGAGTTTTCCTAGATTTTCCAGATCTTAAACTGGATGAGCTTCTTTCTTTCAAGTCTAGTATTTAGTTTCAGCTTACATCTCACCATCCTATGATCACTCGAGATTTTGAAACTGTTCAAAGCAGAAACGTGTTGCAGAATTTCGCTGTTATTCGATAAAACATAGTCTATTTCGTTTTTTGTCCCATTTGGGCCATTCCATGTCCACTTCCTCTGGGGTGGTTTCTTGAAAAATGTATTGGATATGAACAGTCTGTTGGCTTCTGAGAATTCCACTCACTTCTCTCCTCGCTTGTTTCTTTTTCCAAATCCAAAGCTTCTCACTTTCGTGTCACTGCTCTGCTTAGTTCTTACTTTCACATTGAAGTCTCTCATTACAATTTTGCAATGCGATTTGCTACTGTCAAATATCTTAAGTATCTCCTCGTATAGGTCTTGGATTTCCTCCTCCGGATGTGAGATTGTTGGAACATACAGTTGTATAATTTACATACTGTATCTCTTGTTTATCTCTATTGTTACTCGTGCGAATCTATCTGAAATTACTTTAATTTCTGTGATCCATAACTTCAGATCTTTATTAATTATAAAGCCAACGCCTCTCGGATTCCGATTTTCTGATCCTTTGAAGTACAACGTGTGTCCTGACGGTAATTCCAACAGTTTATCATTCTTTCTGCACATTTCCGATAGTCCTATGATGTTTCACTTAATCATCTTGATTTCATTCTGCAATTCTTCTGATTTGTCCTCTCCTGCAAGTGACAGACAGTTGAGAGTTGCCACGTATAGGTCCATTCGAGTTGCTGTGTCAATGTCCTGGCAGTCTACATTCCGAAACCGAACATTTTGACCCTCTAACTTCCTGCAGGACTGACCGCTGCCGTTGCCATCTGCATTCCGTCCTCCGAGAAATGAGCACCTCCAAGGTTGTTTTCTCACCTCTACCATCATGTGTGTAAAGAAAGGAGGAGTGCTGACATTTGACTCATCACGGTGTCTGCTAGTGTGGGTTGGCAAGCAGCCCATATATGTTAGGTCGCCAAGCAGTTGCTTGCTTACTAACATGTCCCACGACGTGAACGTATGGATTGGGCATTAGGCATCTGCTACGGTCTGTTCCCTTAAGCCTTAGCAAGGGGAATTAAGAGGTCTCTTCCTAGTTAGTGAAAGAGGCTTTCTGGGCGACAGTCCCGGTTTTTCGGTCCCTCTGCCTTCATATTCTTCCTTAAATCATAACAATGACTTCAGGATGATTTCCTAAATTCTTTTTAGAAAAAAATATCTATTTCTGTCATATCTGTTAAGTGGTTAGTAAATGATACAATTATGATGTTAAGTGGTCTTAAAACTGTTCAACTTTCATATGGATTAGATTATGATTGGTACGCAGGGTTAGATTAGATATGTTTTTCGTAACATTTTTCTTCTCACATGCACAACCAGTACAAGATTAACATGCATCTATTATATTAACTCAACAAGAAGACAAATTAAGTTTTATCCCATTGAGATTCCTTTATATTCAGTGATGTTACACTTTCCAAGATTCTAAAAATTATATGATTTTCGAATACTTCCGCAGCGAAATTATACCAATAGTTACAATAGGCAAACCTCAATAACGAGTCAATATTTCATCATATTTGTTACATCACTCACAATATACAATAACTCAATATAAAATACCAAATTATAGATATATTATCCAGCGTGATAATGTTGTAATATTGTTCCATAATACTTCAAATATTACTTAACACAATAAAAAATTATATCCATTCCGTTTCCTATTTACTTCGAATACAGAAAACAAATTCAAAGCTTAGATGTACGTACTGTTCAATTTAAAATATGGCTTTCATTCATCATAAGGTCTTGTATTCACTTAACTTACGTATCATTGTATTTAAAAGCTAGTAAATACATTCGTTATATGTCTGACTTTAACTTGATATGTTTCACTTTTGTACGAGTATGCTTTCAAGCCGGAATAGAAATCTACCACGATGGAACTTGACCGAGGTTAAAACAGTCCACAAGGCCTGGAGAAAGCCTCATAAAGAAGGGTGACGGCGCAAACAGTGGTCAAATCTATTTTCAGATTCTTCGGACGGAAAATTACTCGGTTTAAGTGTTCTATGGAGGATATCAATACAAATCTATTTTTGTATTTACTACAATGTGTTTCTTCTACAATTGATATGATACAAAAAAAAAATATGATTACAGCAGTTTTCGACTTCCGGAGAGGGATAGGAATTATTTTCAGACAGCAGAATGCAGTATTATACTTCAGAACAAATCCCAGGTTCTTGAGGTGGTGGTATTTCGGTAAACATTTTCAAGAATTTGTTTGCAGAGAAGGATAAATCACATCCACTCCGCTGTACAAATCGACCACTGGATACGAGACCTTGATACCGAATAAAGTGCTATCTCCACAGCAGCGAAATCGTCTCATTACAATTTCATCGTAACTTTCGGCACTGGATTTTTCATTGCATGCATTTTTCACTTAGTCTCCAAATTATGGTGGAGTAGCTAGGTATAAACACTCATACGCCAAGAAATCCCAAAGCGTATTTTTTCTCTTAGCTGCTTCTTTTGTGTTCCAGTACCACGACTTTAAAACAAACATACTGTGAGGTCTTATTGCGATCGTGAAGGCAAGACAGATAGTTGCGGAAGGATGCTTTCTTGGCGAGTAGCGTTATGTCCATACTGTAAGTCTGTGTCTTAGAAGCTTCTTTAGGACGACAATTACAACTAAAGAAAGTAATGGCATCGTAGGAATTGCCAATGATAAATGAATCATATGATTTACCCGTGAATAAAAATTTCTCGTCTTATATTTTTAATTAAGATCTTAGTAATTGTAAAAATGTCTATTGAAAAAGACTGTAAAACGTCTGAGGTATGGTGTCCCTCGGCGATCAATCTCCCGAGGAAACTTATGGGAAATTGAAACGTATAGGATATAGAGATTGCAGTTGAAGTCTTTGGATAAGCATTGGAGAAGTAGCACGAGCTCGAGTCCCGTTCACTTCGGTATCCTTACATATTTTTCTCAGTCTCACCGAGTGAATACCAGAATTATATCTTCAATAGGCGTCTTGACTGCTACCTGAGCCATATGGCTGCGGTAAAATGTAATGCGAGACAGCTAGAATCTTACTAATCATTGAAGGCCAGAAATACAATATTTCTTTGCAGTGTAATACTGAGAAATGTCCTGGGAAACCCAATTCATTATTGTCAGCATATACAGAACACGACGTGTTACGCGTGCCAGGTTTTGATTAGAAATAAAGAATCTTTGGTACTAGATCATTGGGACAAAGTCAACAGTTCTTATTTTTTAATCAAAGAAAACATTATGTTATCTGTTAACACTTTCATGGAAAGGCATCGGATCATGCTTTCTTTTTTTCTAATATATGTAATGATTTTAGTTTGTATTTTTAGAATTGCCTTAACTTTCGTAAATTAACTATCTTAAACACCTTAATATCTCTTTTTCTGTTAATTAAACTGTCTAATATAATGCGATATATAAAATTACATTTTCTGAGCGTGTAAATGAATTTTGCATTTGACATGTTTTGTTTCAGGTGGAGAAGTTGGATCGCTGGAGACGGTGGGAAGGTCACTGAATATAAACTGACACGACGAGACTGCAACGCAGATAGATGAGGTAAGATTATTTCCAGACTTTCATATTGATGTCTGATTTTTTAAGAGTAGGATATGGCTTCAGAGGATCAGTATTTATTGAATTGGTAAAGTGCTTTCTTGAAGAAAGAAGTTCTTGTAAATAACAAACATAAAATGAAATTGTTAATAAAATATATCTTGCATATTACACAACCTCGAAAGTATACGGTTAAAACTAAAGTATAGTTGAGCGCAATATGAGTCTTCAGCCAAAATGGTAGCAGTGAGGAAGTATGCTGCGAATTAGCAATAGCGATCCAAGTTCAAATCGTGAATATAGATAATTGATCACATATGGAAACATGCTTAAGGGAGATGGCACTTGATTTAACTGCCTCTGGATGGTGATAAGATTCTGTTCCTTATTTGTAAATCATTTTTAAATCTTTGGAAAGATCAGAACATCATCTTATATTTATTATTATTTAAAATTATTGTTGACGTTTACGATCATTACTATATGAAGGAGAAGGCAGAGATAGTTATGTTGTCAACTTCAGTAATTTTAATAAGACATGAAGTCTGAGATTTGTAGATAACTTTTCTATGTGGTAAAAGTTTGAATCATTATATTTATGTTAATAGTCTAAATCTATTACTTGGTGACGAAATAGTCGAAATCAATGTTGTAAAAACATAATGAGTATCTCATGAAACTTATAACAAACAATTTCGAAGTAGTATAAACAGGTAAGCAAAATGTCAGTAAAATCATAGAGGCGAATTATAATAGAAATGACCCTCACAAAGCAAGAAAATGATTCTGGTGAAACAGTGGGCTAAAATTTAAGATACATATTTGCGTAAACGCTTTGAAGGATAATTAAAGTTGTTCATAAAGTCATGGTTGGAGCCATCGCAATAAAACAAACATGGCAGGGACCACATATTATGAGAAGCTATCAAAGCCTCTACCTGTGTATTCAGTAAAGTTCAATGTAAGCCCCTCCGACATCCCTGGAAACATCTAGGTGATATTTTAAGTCCTGTTATACACGACCATGTATACATGGGATTAGTATGTAGCTATGCAAGTGAATCTTTCTCTAAACCTCTGCTCGCCAACCCCTAGAAGAGAAATTTTGAAAGTTTATCTTTCATTTGGAATCTTTCTCTTATGTCCATGTTCGCTTTGTTGCCATGTTCGCTTTGTTGCCCTTTGAAATCCCACCATTATGTACTGGCTCACTATATAAGATAAATGAAAGAGTACGGAAACCAAATACAAAGTTTCTAGAACTTAAAGTTAAAGATTTCTGCACAGATAGTTATTCCAGGAATTATGGCATGTCAGTGTATATAGTGGGAGAAAAGCATTCTTTTTTGCTATCGTCAAGTGAGCGAACCGTGTAACATTTGGTAGATAACGCTGTGAACTTTAGAATCCACAACATATTTGGTATTGGTAATAATCCCACTAATTATAGACTGTCTTCTTCTTGTCAAGTGAAGGATCCGTGGGAAATATGGTACAGATTGGTTCAACAGACGGTATGAATTTGAGATCCTATGAGATATTTGGTAGTTACCCCATAGATTGTTGCATGTTGGTGTATATATTAGGGGAGACAGTATTATGATATTTCGCTGACCAAGTAGGTCAACTCAATCCACGCAGAATTTGGTTAATTTAGTCCAAATATGTGGTATTGTATAGTGGATAAACATACATATATATATATATATATATATATATATATATATTCACAACATTTATTGTTTATTTAATAGATTCAAAAGATTCGAAGGTAATACACAACATTTA
>JAGDQP010031422.1:0-21945 GCA_022664845.1 Lepisma saccharinum
TGTTCAAACATGTTGAGTTCATTTCTCAGTCTTAATGCCAGTAATTAAAACTGTGACGTCACTTTCTAACTAGGAACATAATATTCTGTATATTGGTGTTGACCAGTAACAAAAATCATCCGAAAACTCTTACTGAATTTCTATCAGCATCGTCTTGTAATACGACTCAAGGCTCGTACAGCTACAAACGGTTCAGGCAGGAACGCCGGAGGTGTCTTTAATACACTGTACTACAATATCAACCATAGTTCTATCTCTCCATAAACCAATATTCTGGTGTTCCGTAAAAGATAATATCCATGGTTTGTAATCTGTATCAAATCGCTTACTTTTCAAGTTTCAAGCAGTGGACAAAGCTGAAAAACAAACAAAATCCTAACAATCATTCAACATGTCTAAGGATTTCCACGAAAAACGTGTCACTACATTCTTATTTCAGGTCTTAAGACTTGTCAGAGACACTTAACGATTACATTACAATGAGCGACGCAATCTGTAGCAGTTTAATTCCAAAGAATACAAGCTTCATTCAAATATAACGTTCATTTCTCCTTATATAGACATTCGTCATGATTTTAAAAGCATTTCTCTTGTAGAAAATAGGTTTTTTGTTATACACGAATAGTTCTCTACGCTTAGCGTGACAGATGGTGATAGCGAAATTAAACACATTTCTCATTCGTCTCGACAAAAACGTGAACATTTTCCGTAGTCAATGCAAAGAAACTATACTCTCAAAATCTGAAAGAAATTAATACATTCTTCTTCATCTTCTTCTTTCTTCTTCTTCTTTTTATTATTATTATTATTGGAACATTGTCTTGGAAACTGCGTGGTTGTCATCAATGAAAGATTTCAGAGGACTTGGGTTCATTCTTTGTAGACATTAATCGTGCAAAGACTTAAATCTCACATACAGCAGGACAACCTAATGAGGAAAACTAACAGGCTGCCAAAAGTCCTGAGTTCATCTTCACTGGTGTCAGTTCAATTCCAGGTGGGAGTCCAAAACTGTAGGTCAATATGACAATAATTAAAGATTTCATGTACCCTCATAGTCTGTTTGGACTGCGGGAAAACATCTCTTTTGTAAACAAAAGGTCCTGTAGCCTTCTAGTACTGAGGAAAAACCATATATTCTATACAACCTCCATGGTTCCCAACGTCTCCCCAACTAGTCTCACAGATTCTGTGGAAACAATCACTTTCATAGAGTCCTTCGTATTATTCTTTACAAGAAATAAGACAACACTACAGTTTCCGAACGGAGTCATCTGAGTTATATTCGTCTTGTATGCAAAGCGTCCAGGACAAATCAAAAGAACTCCATAAACAAACGGACAGACCAACAAAAGGACATTATATGTTCACATAATTTGCATTCTTACATTATTTCATTTAATATATTCTCTTCTCAATAAGAGAAACATTACAATAAAATATCCTAATTCAAAAATATTTTGTAACTCTATCATTCATTTGGCTCGCTACGGTCACACTTGATTCACAAACTAATTTCATCCAATTCGATACGGTGCAATGTCACCCTAATTTTTGGTTACGGTCTAGTGCACCTGTCAATCCCCGCTATAAGATTAGCAAACGATTCTACTCCCCCTCCCTCCGCAACCCCTCTGTCACCTGTCCATGCATCCCCTCTCATTCTCTATACAGATGGTAACATTCGGTTCTGCATTTACACATTGTTAAAGAAGAAATATAACGGTGCACACAAATCGTTTTATTTTGTCAGGATTGCGTAAGTTAATAATCCAATAAATCAAGATAAACAACTCTAAGACATTGTTTTCATCAGTTTCTTGTTCTGTTCTTTTAAAATGTTTAGTCTTTTCGTTTGTTCGATGACCAGACACAGTCATTGAATTCGTATATATTATTGAATCCGCAAATGTAAAAATTAATGAAAAATAAAAATGCAATAATTTGCTTCTGATATTCCATGTAGATACTTCTGAGATGTCAGATATTCTAACGAAAAAGCAATGGGTGAGTTATTTGCACTATATTTGAAATAATATGTCCTGAAATCTATTAAAGTGATCCTTTGGGTTGTTCCTGCGAGACACAGGTTTAAATTCCGTCCTACTTTGTGTGACAAAGTCTCAGTGTTATGCTAATATTTTTTAGTACTATAGGTACATAGATAACTTCAAAAAACATATGGCAATTTGGCTACGAAGGTGTATCCTTAGAGGGCATGCAATCCCCAGGATTCATTAAATAAAACCCCCTCCTTTACTACTAATATAATCATTATTATTATTCGAGTCGGGTAGGATTTAAAACTTATGTGAGAGTTCGAGTTGGTAATTGCTTTTATGCTCGCATTATTTAATCGTTTCACTTCGAATTTCAGTTGTTTTGACCCCTTGCTTTCTCTGTTCGCGACATAACTTTTTCCTTACTTTTATGATCACTAATTGATGGTCGAAACTACAGTATTTTAGGTGAGTCCAGGCAAACAAAACTACAAAAGAATTGTCGGCAGTGCGGGGTCCCTCAGGGCGCACTGATTCCAGACACCAATAGAAAGCACTTTATTTGTTCGAAATCCTACATACAAGACATAAGAACGAAAGGCCATATAAGGATTTAAATATTTAGTTTCTAATGGGTTGACAGGCAGTTACAACCTAAGTCCATTATTAGTTTAAGAAATGTCGCTCGATTAGCACTCTTCCGGAAGAGATGGAAAAGAGAGTGGGTCTTAGCCTAGGTAGCATTAAAAAACTGGTGTTGTGGTGCTTGTTCAAACTCTGCTCACGCTGGCCATTATTCAAAATTCTACCCTAGAGATAAAATTGTGTGTCTTTGGTTAGTCCAATAGAAACCTAACTTAGTGGGACGGAGTCCGCTGTTTGAACTGGGGTGTTCGAAAGTGCGAAGTCAATTCCGGAGTTACTTGGATTCCAGCAAAAATAAATCTGGAGTCAGTGTGGAAAACAAAGTACATTGACGCTTAATTCACGAATAGTTTCGTTTAGAATGCCAGAATGGTAAGTACCCATTGATTCCGCCAGGACTTCGAGTTTGGGAGTGTAAAGTCAAAATTGGGCGGGTGTAAGTGGAGTTTTGCAAGGTTTCTACCGATTTTTTACCTTAAAATTTTTTAAGTTAAGGTGTTCTTGACAATTTTGGGGAGTTTTACCCTCCACAGGGGGTGGTTCTAACGGAATCACTGCAAGTACCTCTATTAATGTATATGTACCCACCCTTTTTAGTTATGATAGCATTAATGTCATTCCTTCTACAACATAATCAACCGAACTTGTCAGCAAAGCCCTAATCAGAAAGTGAATTTAATTTTTTCTCTTAAATTTTGCCGAAAGTCCTTTAAATTATTGTCGCTTTTAACTAGACAATGGCACGCACAAAAAGTACCGGTACTCATGTATGTAAGGCTACCAGAAGTCCTGATTTTGTTTCTCAAAATATAAAATTGTCTAATACATACTTTTACGCAAGAAAATATGTTTGAAAAATAAATAACAAATTAAGTAACACAATGAGACAGAGCGCTTACTCAGGTCCACATGCTCTCTCTCTCTCTCTCTCTCTCTCTCTTTCTTTCTTTCTTTCTTTCTTTCTTTCTCTCTCTCTCTCTCTTTCTCTCTTTCTGTCTCTCTCTTCCGCACTCTCTGAGTCATGGTATTACCAAACGTATACGATAGTGTTAAACGTAAATGTTGAGCTAAATATTGAAAGTAAAAGAATGACAATATATTTCATGATATTACCATCTGTCTTTTTAAGTTTTTGGTATGTATAGGTAATTTACTTTCTTTGAAGACATTTATTGTTGTCTTCCGAAAATCATCGTTTTAGTATTCTCAGTAGCAAAGGAAATTGAGAATAGTTCCCTGTACTTAATGTTTTAAATTCACATAAATTTGGAATAGCATTATTATTTTATATTCTGTTTTAATGTAAAAAAAAATCCGAAACGCACATCTTTGGGATTCGACTCCCAACCCTTTACAGTATTTTTATTTTTAATTGTGTTCCACATTCAACACTGACATAGTTAGCTAGCAGTAGCCTCATCGTGTGAAGGAAAAAAAAGGTTATGGACTTACACTATAACATCTTACCCTATAATAGCAATTTGCTTTCATACGATGCACTACTGCTAACGTTAGGATTTATAGTAGCAGAAATGCTTTCGTATCAGGCGGACTTTATGAGTCAAATTGCGTTAGTGTTAGTTGACAAGACGTCTGTTCGTACAGTTCTGGTCTGTCAGCTATCTGATTACCTAAAAAAACAATTGCGATTTAAAATAATACGCAAGGGTCCCGTGTGCGGTGTGACCTTCCGTCAATGACGAATAGTATCCAGAAAAGGAGTAAAAGATACATTTTAGTAATTTTAGTAATTTTCATACTAAGAGAATTATATCATCTCATCTCTGGACTATTCAGAAGCCATAAGAGAGTTTTGCTCCAAGAGAAGCAGAGAAAGAGCTTTTTAGGGTGGCTGCAATAACTATATGAAAATATTTAATATTTAATGTGACTTTTTTTTAAATTTTTACTACTACTGCCTATGTTGCCATATAACTGTTTCCACTGGATGTTGCACACAGGCCCGCAAAGAGTAGGGGATCAAGAAAAATTAGGGAAGACCTTGGTCTTACTACAATACATAAAATTAAATATATGGATTGGGGGCAAGGAAAATTTACAGGGGCTCAGCCCACCGCCTGGCTGCGGCCCTGAACTTTCACTATGTGAGAGAGGATTGGGTATCTAATCAGTCACAATCAATTAACGTAGATTGTACTTATGTAACATAGAGACAAAAGAAAAAGGGACCATATTTTCAAATAAAGGGGCGTTAAATCAATTTGTTACGATTTTGGGAAAACTTAAAAAAATGTCGTAGCTATAATATTGAGAATAGAATTTGATAGTTTGTCACAATTTTTCGTGACTAGAAATGTGTGTCACTGTTATTGATATTGCTAATATCAGCTTTAGAAACTTTAAAGATTCACTAAACGCTTTCTCCAAGCTATTTTGAAAGATAAAGTCGAACAGCTTCTGACATTGATCGAAATTCTTCTGCCGAGTGGATTGAAGACAAAGATTTTCTTTGTCAAGAAATGTATAAATTGAACATAATTTCTCCACAGTTTGTTTTGGAAAATTGCAAAAGTAACCCGGAAATTTCTCTGGAGTAAACAGCGTGGCTGCCATAACGGGCTATGTAAATGTAAGGATTTTGCTTCCCAAGTAATCACATCGCATACTTCCCTTTCTTTCCTTACCCATTCCATTCTTCCACTCTTTCTCCTTTTTGATGCCGTGTTTGTATTTTCTGTTGTTTCACTCGAACCATCAAGCTGGTCTTTAATATGCCTAATATTTGTTTCAAAGCAAAATGGAAAATAACCTTTTGTGCCAAGGAAGGGACAATTTCTCGATTTTTAAGTTGATTAAATAAAATTTCCCCAAGAAGCATTATTTTACTGAAAAAAAGAGAAAGCCAGAAAATAAAATGGCTGCTAATAAGTGTTTTCTTGAGTACTTCAGGGCAATAGATTGTGTTTGATTTTTATTCTACCTCCATCTTCATTATCTTATTCATGCACTGAATAATATCCTCGTTATGTTCTAAGACAATATTTACGCTTCTGGACATGGAGTTCCAATAAGAGGGCTCCTCGTTTCACTCCCACCCCCACTTTTAACATTGTTCAAAATATTTCAAAAACTAATAGCACTATCAAAAATATAAGTTCGTAGCACACTAAAGCTTACAAATTACCATGAAATACAATGGACAACGATTTCGAAATCTTGTCGATTGATGAATGCTAAGACTTCAATTAAATAATGACACCATAATCTTTGAAAACGTATCACTCATCAATGGACAAGATCTCGAGATCGCAGTCCATTGTACAGTATTTCATGTTAATTTGTAAGCTCTAATGGGCTATGTATGAACTTACATTTTCAATAGTGCTATTAGTTTTTGAAATATTTTTAAAAATAGTTAAAATGGGGTATTGGGGACTACTAGGAAAAAAGTACACACGTCTTGCAAATTTGAGAAAGAAAATTTATAAATATTCTATTTATAAAAGCAGGTTTCCTCATAAATAGATTCACTTGATGAGCGTAACAATGTATATACACAGCATTTGAAGTAGGATGACACAATGTCATAGCTTTAAAATTACGATTTTGCAATTAAAGTAGCATGAGTCGCCCGCAATGACCTCTGCCTAAAAGCGATACTTGATTGACTGCTGATTCTGCCAAAAATTTCATGAACATATGAAGACAGGAAGAGGAGAGGGCACTTAATCTCGTTTGTCCTCTTCGAGTCTAAACCAATACAGACCAAAATTTCAGTTCTAACTCAGCTTTTGACGATTGATATCGTTGTATGGTCCGTTTTTTATCCATGACTTAATTCTTGCAAAAAAAGTAAACATTATTTGCATTATTTTCTATTACATACAGAGTACAGTATACTATTATAAGAATAACTCAGGATTTAATGCTTAAATAAAAAACAAGTAGCACAGCAATAAGAAGCGTATAAACTTTAGTTATAACTGAAAGTTTGGTCCACATTGGATTAGACCGGAGGTGGGCATACAAGTTTAAATATTTGCTCTGGCGTCTATCATCCGACACTAAGGAGACACTCCAATATCCAGTATATACGAGGGCGGGGTGAAAAGTTCTCGGCCTGACAATGAAAGACTAAGAATTTCAGTTCAAAAATGATTTTATTTTTCGACATAATCTCC
Organism: Lepisma saccharinum; assembly: GCA_022664845.1. Taxonomy (NCBI): domain Eukaryota; kingdom Metazoa; phylum Arthropoda; class Insecta; order Zygentoma; family Lepismatidae; genus Lepisma; species Lepisma saccharinum. The sequence continues at coordinate 6,788 of JAGDQP010031422.1, forward strand.
CTTAACTTCAATACACTTGGTCCAGCGTTTCCCCAACATCAGGATGCCTTCCCGGAAGTGTGAGTCTGGAATGTTGTGAAAATAGTCGACCACAAACCTCTCAACTTTTTCATTCGATGTGAAGCGCTTCCCAGACAGACATTTCTTCAAGTTTGGGAACAGATAGAAGTCCGATGGTGCCAAATCAGGAGAATATGGGGGATGTCCGAGCAAATTGTACCCCAAATCCCGCAGTTTTCCGATCGCCAATGCACTTTTCTGCACAGGTGCGTTGTAATGGTGAAAGATGAGTTTCTTCTTGTTCAAGCCAGGCCTCTTCTCGCGAATTTTGGCATCCAGCTGGTCAAGAAGGTTGGAGTAATATTCGCCTATAATTGTTCTCCCTTTTGCAAGGTAATCAATTAACAGGATCCCTTTCGCATCCCAAAACACACTGGCCATGACCTTTCCGGCAGATGCGATCGTCTTTGCTTTCTTCGGCGCTGCACCACCGGCTTCCACCCACTTCTTGGACTGCTGTTTCATTTCTGGTGTGTAGTGGTGAACCCATGTCTCATCCATGGTCACAAATCGCCGCACAAAATCGGTCGGATCCCTTTTGAATATGTCCAAAGATTGGTGCGAAAATCGTTTTCGCATTTGCTTTTGGTCGGCAGTCAGCAAATGTGGCACCCATCTTTCGCAGAGCTTTCGCATCTCTAGTTCTTTGTGCAAGATGTTTCGCACCCGTTCCTCCGATATCCCCACACTCTCAGCAACCTCACGCACCTTCACTCGCCTGTCGTCCAACACGATATAATGCACTTTTTCGATTGTTTCCGATGTGGTTGCGGTTTTCGGCCTTCCTTCACGTGGGTCATCGTCGAGGGATGTGCGGCCACGTTTAAATTCAGCTGCCCACTTTTTAACGGTTGACATGGAAGGAGCAGAGTCTCCGTAAACTTTTGTCAACTTCGGATGAATTTCCGTAGGGGTTAAGCCATCCAAAACGAAGAATTTGATTACCGCACGATATTCAAGTTTATCCATTTTCACAACTAACACTCACGACGTCTCACTGCAACAATTCCTGCACACAAACTACTTGAGAGAACAAGTTGACACTTGTTATACGAACAACTGAAAAGCGCCCCAGGCAACAACAATAAAATTTTGCTGATTGGAGTGCCATCTCTGGGTGAGGCCGAGAACTTTTCACCCCGCCCTCGTATATATATATATATATACGCTCACACCCACATACACGCTCTCTCTTTCTTTCTTTCTCTCTCCCCCTCTCTTTCTTTCTGTCTCTCTCTCTCTCATACACACAGAAAGACAGAGAGAGAGAGATAGAGAGAGAGAAACTGCAAGTAAATGAAGCAAACTAGGAACTAGCAGACGACTATTCTGCAGCGTGAGAGAAGGTCTTGTCGCTTGCTCGTCACAAATGCCACGTTGTGGAATCAATGCACACTATGTTTTTTTTTATTAAAGAAAGGACCCGGGTGGAAGCGACAGGGGGAAGGAACTAACGTTTGGCTGGTGGATAGAGCGCCAGGGGTTTACGGTGTTGCTAGCTTTCCTCCCCCACTCACACACACACTCTCTCTCTCTCTTCCTCTGTGTGTGTGTCTTCTCTGTTGTTTGAGTGTGGCAAAAAGATCAGTCGTGTTTTCGAGACAATATATATTGTGTATTGTTTGTTATTAAGGGAAGTCCGGAATTTGAGGGTTGTGGCCGGAGAAATATACTAAGAGTCGGGAAGCTAATCAAAAACTGCAATATTGTATGTTAATATGGACATTTGAAGTAAATTTTATATTTGTTTCATAATAGCACTCTTGAGCGTTCATAATGAATAATAGCTTAGTTGTGATAATTTAATTCAAAGTTATTGCATCTTAAGAAATATCATAGCAAGTACGGTAAGTTATAACGGCTCAGCATTCGGAAATGAACTTAAAATTGCTACTATTTTTTTAATTTTCAAAGAGGAAGTAGTTTTATATAAAACACAACTTTAAGATAAATTTATACCTGAATATTTTTTTCTTAGATTGACACTCAAACCATCCACAAATAAAGAACCGGGCTTTAGATCTCGGTAAGACATGTCCCGAATTTCGACTGAAAAAATATGATCAGCATACCTATAACAGACTCCACGTCGACTCTCGTCTCATCTGCTCTTTTTACCTGAATTTGTGTTCGCCGATGTATTTTATAGGTCAGACTTGTGATGGCCGTTGACCGTAGATACCAGAACACTTATACTGCAATACACTGTCCACTTTTGGAGTGAAGTATTGGCTCTGAAAATAACTGAAAGTATGATCCAGCATTCGACTAGCGAAACTGAGTATTTGATGTTATTATAGCCTTTTTGCAAGTTTGGTTCAGTCCAGATAGGGTAGTGTAGAGAATATTAGAAGGAAGTAAGACAGGGCCTAATTTGAAGGTACTATCCCAGCAATTGACTGGTGTGTTGAGGAAAACCATGGAAAACTCTGTCAGGATCGGCGGTCTCTCGGATTGTTCCCAGAACCTTCCAATTACTAAGCCAACACTATACCAATTGTGCTACAGCGGCTCGGTAGGTAAAACTGAGAAATGCTATTGGGAACATCAGACAGATTGGTGGATCTCCGAATTTTAAACAAGGAGTTTCCGATTGCGAAGTGAGTACGAAACAACAGCGATACCTCTCTCGATTCGTATAGTTAACCGGTGTACGGACAATATAAACTAATTGGTATTGTATAAGTACCCAACCTCCAACACAAATCTAACGTAGACATTTTGAATTATCTTGACTTAAAAAACATAGACACACGAAGAAAACTAAATGACTTAAAATGTCTTTATAAAATAATGCAAGGCACACTCAGAACAAACAACCTTCTTCCACTTTTTAACCTAAGAGTACCCAGACAAAATTCTCGTTCACAACATCATTTCTACCTCTCAAAACCGAGATTGTGTTTGGTCCAGCGATCTCTTGTATATAGATTATCACATTTTTACAATACTCTACCTTTGTCAGACAAATGTACTACATTGGATTCCTAGAGAAAAGAAACGACCGAGACGACGTCCAAATACAAGATGGGTAGATGAAATCAAGCGTTTTTCAGGAGCTACATGGATGAGGATAGCAACAGACCGAGATATGTGGAAACAAAGGGGGGAAGCCTTCATCCAGCTACAATTGGGGGGTAGGCAGAGTTGTGAAGGTTTCTATAGGTTTTTAGAGAAAAACATTTTAATGTTGGGGAGGAGTGCTCAAGAATTTGAAGGGGTTACTGGCAGAATCCCTGAACAAGGAATATTCTAGGGACACTTCCCCACTCAAACGGGGAATATACCTGTTTTGTATGGTCGCACTCCCCCAGTTCCTTTACGAAGTAATTAGACCTCGGGGGCTAGCAATTTTCTTTGAATATGTCATAGGCAACCCAATGACACTTGTCATATTAAAAGAAGAAAAGGAACCAATGTCCTCCCAGGGAAAATCATTAACGTATTTGCTTATTTTCAGTTTGAAAGGAATTAAACTCTATAGATTTATATCATATTTACATAGATACATTTCATTTGATCGAAATAGAGTCCAACAAAAGTCTATTTGCTATCTTTTAACATAGCAAATAGACATTTGTTCGTGCATGCGTTCTCAATTAAAGAAAATAGGATTTAAATTAATCTTCTCTCGTAAAATTTTAAACAAGTTTCTTTACTTCTTCTGTTTAATTTTGGAGCATAGATAAATCACAGCAGAGTGAACAAAATGAATACACGCTATTCACTTTTCGAATGCGCTTTTAAAATAATCATACGCATAGTTATTTCTTATGTCTAACACATAACACGGTCACACACCATTTGTCAATCACAACGCAAACGGAGAAAAAAGAAAGCTTTCCTTGACGGTGTTGTGGAGCGAAGACAACAACGTGTGACCACATCGCAGCCGAATTAGAAAATAACATGTGGCAACAGTGTGTATGACGTTTGACTAACCATCCAATGAAGCGACTTTCCCTTCTTGTTCGTAGGCGGGCAAAACAGAAGATAGAGGTCCAAAGTCTCCCTATTACCAGTATAGGAGGGGAGGAATGAACAGTAACGTTCTGCTTGCATTTGGCGTGCTACGTCTCGAGTCCTGTACTAATTGTGTTACAAATGCCAGTCTAACATCTAGTGGAAGGGAAGGCTATGTAGCGAGATAGGCGTTAAAGCGTGTGTGCGTGCATTACAACACCAAGATTAAACTCTGAACTTGTGAAGTATATTTTTTTCTCTTCCTAAAGGAAGCTATGGCTTTTTCGAACACCGAGGGGTAGAATATTATTTGATATTCTATATTTTAGAGTGATTGAATTAAAAATTAAATAACTTTAAGAAAGGGGTATTGCACAACGGGCAAACAATAGCACCCACCGTCACTGGTTGGTTTAAGCCCAGCATGTTCAACTTCGGACACGACAAGGGCCGGCAACTGAGAAGGGAATGAGAACGCAGGCCTGTCACTAAAAAATAAATAAGTTCGCGGGTCGTTTTGGATATTGTAGAAACTCTTATTCGAGAAAATTTTAGAACCCCAATTAAATGAACATTGCAGAAAAATATACTTAAAAGTAATAGGAAATCAAGTTTATTTATTGAGGGCTAGGTGTTAATTTTATGACACTAGCTATTTCATGCACTTCACATGCATTTGTAGCAGCAGCAGTCTCCGCTGGTCTCATATCCGACTCAAGTGTGTCTCGGAGCTGCTCGTCAGCTTCACTACCTCACAGTAAAGTGGAATACCCTTCAGATTTTTTTTTTTTTTTTTTTTTTTTTAGAATTTTTGACAATGTTTTGTGATACTTTGTAACCACCCCATCCCTGTCACCACATACGGATACGGGGGTGATCCAAATTCTACATCCATCTTCCGACCCGAGACTGGTTTCCAATAAATAGTATTTTAGTTTCTTCTTGGCTAATGTCTGCAGGCGCTCTTGGTTGGCAATTCCAATCACAACTATTTCAGATCATTCCTTCTCGTGGGTGAACATGCCAGGTTTATTTGCGTGTATCTTTCTACCTGTTTCAGCCACGGTTGTATGTGTTGGCTGGTTTAAACCAAGGTTAAAAAACAATTGGTTTAAACAGAAAAACATTTAAAAGCAAAAAGGGGATGAGCGTATCGGGACGGGCGTAAGCCATAGTGCTGTTACCGCCCATAAAATTTATTTTATCATTTTATTTAAAAGCAAAAATGCCACAAATAGTGTAAAGTTCATGATGACTATCTGCGTTAATTTTGGATCATTTTCGCCTTGTAATCAAGGGGTCCCGGGTTCGATTCTCGATGGGGCCACAGAATTGCTCTAAAGTGCAAACCAAGTACTGGTTCGGATGTCTTTATATGCAGTAAGTCTTGTTCTTCATAACCTTGCTGTTAAATATGGACGTTAAGCCAAACTATACGAAACGAAACCAAATTGTAACTTTCTGTTTGCCTGAATGTTGTTTCATAGAGAAGCCAAAATTAAGTTTTCTTAAATATATTGATAGAAGTTGGCAAAATTTATCGCCTGCATCCAATGACGTAGATTATTATTATTATTATGCAAATGCAATCAAAGCAAAAATTCTAAATATTCTTTTGTTCTAAAAATGTTTAGTACTGATATATTACACCGAAATTCCGTACAAGATTCTTTTTTTCTCATTAAAAACCCAGAAATGAATGTATTTAAATCAAAAGTATTTTCTGTATGTATAGGATGGATGGTTCAGAGCCAGAGTGAATTGAAATAATTAGCACTATCTTTATTCACGTCTTTTATTGATATGCAAATAAAATTTATGTATTTCTGACTCAGCGAACTAGCTTGGATTAAATATGATCTGTACTCTGTGGTCTTTTGGAAATTTACATTTATATTACTAATGCGGATAACTCGAGAAGTAGGTTTTCATGATGAAAACTGGCTTGATGTTGCCACGATAGAATCTAATGGCGAAAGATTATTACTGCGGCGATGAACTTGCGAGTTCCGTAAGCCATAGAGTTAGTTAGTATAACTCTGTTCAGTGATTTCACTTGTGCAGGTTCGTATTGTCTTTGTTCTTCTGAAGTGTTTGTATTGACATGTATGTAAGATCAGTAGGCCCTACAACGTATTTCAATCATGTGTCCTTCGTGGATGAGTCAGTAGACTCATCGCAGTGGTAATCAAGGGGTTCTGGGTTCGAGTCCAGGTCGTGGACAAATTCTCTCGGGTGCAAATTGTGTTGTGGTTCGGATTCCACTTTAAGCTGTAGCTGTAGGTCCCGTTTATCATACTCCCGCTGCTGCATAAGGACATTAAGGAGAAGCAAACTTATTTCTATCCATATGTATTATAAATAAATCAAGCAAAGTATTTAAAAAACTGGTTTAAACAAACATTATTTTAAAAAAATTCAAATTGTACCAGGATATGGTATAGTATTTCCCTTTCCTTGGAGTCAAACTCAAAATAGCGAGAATTATTGTCGAATCCGCGTGGAGATCTCCACGTTTATTTCTATCATTCCTAGCCTTGGCTGCTATCCTTTTCTTAACGAATTTACCCCTTTGTATAGATCTCACATGTTATTTGTCTTACCGATTTCCTCTTTCTCCTGAAGTTTCTGTATCAGATATATTCACTTTATGTTTCTAAACACAAGTGTGGCGTTGCGTTTCGCGTTGCTGTAGTGGTTTGCATTTGTTTCCGTTCTATTGTTTAGCCATTGCTGCCTTGTTTGTTTACGTTCCTCATGAAGCTTCATCAAACCAAGGCTTGTTTTTCAGTCGATTCTTCTTACCTACACGTTCTTTTACTGAGTCCTTCACAGTGTCACGTATAGCCTCCCACATCTCATTCACATGAATTTCATTACTATTGCTAATGTCAAATATTAATACAGTTGATTAAAATTTCGAACCTATTTGAGATTTGGATTTCGTTATTTGGCTTTACACCCGGGTTATTTAATAGTTTTACTTCAAATTTCCCTTTGCTTTCCCTGTTCGCGATGCACAACGTTTCTTTCAGTTTTGTGATCACTAACCGATGGTCGGTGTCGTCTTCCTCTTCTCTATACGCCCTAACGTCCATTATATTGCTATGTCTTCCTATATCTAGTAATATGTAATCGAACTAGTTGTGTGTTTTGCTATCTGGAAATGTCAACGAGTATTTGTGTATATTTTTGTGTTCAAAGTACGTGCTCTTTACTATTAGATCTTTACTATTATCGCGAACCAAAATAAAATGTGAAATTTGCAGCAATTAAGCACCAATATTGGTATTGCTAGTCTCCAAACGTGCAACAAATTTGGCATTACAAGGCTGCAAACTTGCTACAATCTTGCAGGAAGCTTACTAGTTGTTGGATGCGAATTTGCTACAAACTTTGCACCTCAAACTTGCTACAAACCTTGTTTCTATAAATGTAGCTTGTAGTGAGAAAACCTTTCCTCCATCTGTGCGCATTGTTATAAACACTAGTTCATTACTGTTGTAATTTGAATCCGCAATAGTTGGAATCTAGAGCGGTATGTTCGGAACAGATAAATTTTAAGATATGAGCAGAAAATGGCCGCCTTCTTTAAGTATTCTTCTTATATTAGTTAGTCTTACAATTCGTTTCCATCCTATAATTTATCAATATACTATTAACTGTGTTTCTTTTTTTTTTACGTTAGAAATGTGGAACATGTAATGTTTGCTATGCCTATAAGTAACATGCTAATTTTGCTTTTGAACATTTGTAACTTTTCATTTTGACACAGTTTTGATATGTAACCTTTGCTATTTCTGATAGAAATTAAGCAGAAAAAATATAATTGACTTATTTTCGTTATATGTTCAATTTACATTAGTAGTCTGGAATGGAAGGTATGGCCTACGGTATCTGCTGAGTTTGTTACATTCAGTAATTCCGCCAGACTCCGGCCCCTGTGGGGGGGGGGTCAACTCAAAATCGTCCAGACTAACCCAAACCTTAAAGTTTTTGCCGTCAAAAGTTGATAGCAACATTGCAAAATTACTGACACCCTCCCAATTTTGACTACACCCCAAATCTCAAAATCTTGGCGGAATCCCTGATTACAATGTACTCGAAACCAATACGTTCAATTAGCACCACTGAATTTGCACTCGAACCACGCGCAAACAAAGCATCTGTGTTACACTTTTTACATTATCCCAGATGTGTCTCAGAGTTTTCCAGTTTGACTAAAAATCATGACTATTTAATCTGACCATCAACTACGGTCTCCATTTTGCATGTGACTAAATGAATATTCAAGCACCCGTCTAGATATATTCGATATATTGATATATATTCGATATATATCTTTGATATATTCGAATTGCCCTGAAAAATATAAAATCGAAAAAACTCACTTCTATCTTGCTGTAGGATTTGTGGGAACTGAAATTTATATTGTTAGGTTCTTTTTTACTATTTTACATTACAAATATTTATCTCTCTCTTTTCATCTTCTTCTCTCTCCCAGTTTCTTTCTCTCTCTCCCTCTCTCTCTCTCTCATTTCTCTGTGTCTGTTTATAACAGACATCCATCGATTTCAATTTTTCATTGTGTGTTTAAATTTCTCCTTGCATCAACTTATATATATTGATTCGTCTTTCTTTTTTCCTCTCATTTTATCGATAATAACACATGCACATTTTCAAAAAATGTGCTCATGAGATTTGCTGATTTTAGTATGGGAGAAATAAATTAAGAAGAAAGAAGGGACCTGTTTACCAGACACGATGATGGGATAAGAAGGTGCAATTTGGGTGGCCTAGCTGCACGGCATTCAATATTGTCGCAATTTTTTTGATGCGAAGTGTACATTAATTTTGTTTTACTTAAATTAATTTTAAGGCCTATTTTCGAACTCTCATTACTCAGTTCTTCGATTACGGTTTCTAGTTCTGAAGTTGAAGCAAACATGATAACATAATCAGCGAATCGTCGCCATTAATCTTTATTGCAACTTCATCTAAGTTTAAATTGTGGAACACTCTCTTCAGGACAGTTGAAAGCAGTTTTGGAGAAACTGAATCTTCTTGCCTTACTTATTTTCCAACTTTAAATATTTCACTTTCTTGATGTAATCTAATGACAGATATGGCAGCCGAGTAAATGTTTCACAGTAATTTGATGTATGCACTTTCGATGGCTTGGTGTTCAAGTGATTTAAGTACAGCTGACAAGGAGACGAATCGAAAGATTTTTCAAATCTATGAGTCCCCGACATAGTGGAAGTTCATATTCATTAGTCCTTTCCATAACTTCATTAATGTTTGTATGTGGTCCATTGTGCTAAATCCACGACGAAATTCGTCTGGTTCATTTCCTGGTTAAAATCTAAGCCTCGTTCAATACAATTCAAAATAACTTTGGTGAACATTTTGTATAGAACTGACAGTAAACTAATTGGTCTGAAGTTTTCGACGCGTTCTTTGTCCCCTTTCTTGAATTTATTTTTAAGGCCTTTAGGCAACTATGGCTCAGGCCGTATGGATGATGATGGGATGAATTAGTGGAATGAAGAAAGTGGGAGGAAACGGGAGTACCCCGAGAAAACCCACGCACACGGTGTTTGTCCACCACAAAGCCCACATGGCATGAGCAGGGATCGATCCAACGACCCCTAGCACCAGAGGTGAGCACTCTACCAACTGAGCCACCGTGGCCCCTTGTCCCCTTTCTTGTACAACAAAATAATAATAGCATTATTCCAACTCGACGGTATTTCTCTCTTTCTCAGACACATCGAGAATAATTGAGCAAGTTTCTCTTTCATCCTTTCACCTCCCCATTTAAACATCTCTGCTGTGAGTCCATCTTCTCCTGGCTATTTTCTCTTCTTCATCCTAGGAAGTACTTTATCCACTTCTTCCTTCATTACGTCTGGGACTTCTATATCAATTTCTTATGATTTTTTTCATTTCCTAGTTCTTCTTCGTAGTAGTACAATTCTCTGTTAAAATATTCCAGAATTATTACAATTTATTTCTTATTTCGTGTTAGGGTCCCATCAGATATTTTAAATGTAATTATTTGCTTTTTCCCTATTATGATTTGCTGTTTGGCTTTCTTCAGGCTATTGTTTTCCGAAAGAAGGCTATTGAAACACATATCTAATGGATTTCTAATAGGCACGTACTTAGAAATTGTTTTGAGTGTTTTGAGAGACACTAACAGATTTCCGGTCGGGATCTAATATGTGTCTGCGTATGAAATATTGGTTGGGTTCTAAAATTATACCAAAGAACTCTGAATTTCAGTGGTCAGACGCCTCTCCTAAATACGTTCTGGTTGCATATGTAGCGGGAAATCTACAATTGTGCTAAATTTCGATTAGAACTATTTCAAATTAGTTCAAGGAAATTTAAGTAATTACTATTGGGTTAGGTAGGATCAAATTACAGTAGCCGCCTCACAGGAAAGAGTTGTTTTAGTTATTGAATTGATGTATTGCTTTTAGGCATATATGGCTCCATTTGAAATAGGGTATGGAACAAGATGTGTCAAGGAGTGGGCAAGGGCCTAAGTTGAAGTACCAATCGGAGAACCAATCGGATAATACGCTATTAGAAAATAATAATAAATGTAACAGGAAAATATAAAAACAAAAATACAAAATACACATTAGCCCCTATTGCGATAAATCGAAACATAATGTTTTAGTTTCAGCCCTTTTATCGTCAGGGAAGACTTGTTGATGAGATCGTTAAATACGGTCCCAAAGATTGAATTTGCGAATTGTAGAATACTAGTGTAAGTGGATTAGGCTTGCTGTGGATACCACGGTAAAGAAAAAACCGTCGTTGGCTCTGTCCCCTCAAGCAGGAATATTCTTCTTTTACTATGACTAGATACAAGACGAAGTCATACGATTTTCATACGAAAAGTGTGCGTCGAAGACAGAACATTTTAGGCTAATATCAAAGATATTCTAACACCATACAACATACGTAAACATTAGCTGCTGAATTCCAGAAATAACTGACAAATTGAAGTTTTCTTTTTGTTTAAAAAAATTAATATTTTGATTTTGTTGTCTCTTCGAACACAGAGTTAGAAGTTAACAGCAGAACTCCGCGCATAAATTTCTGACACCATAGCAAGAAATAATGTGTCTCTTATCATTTTTCGAATTCCGTTTCACTGTTGCGGGATCCAGGAATTTCAATTTGGGAGAAAATATCATTTTAAAATGGTAAATAGGAGGAATATTTTTAAATAGAGCAAAAATATGCATACATGTGGAATGTAGTTTGGTGAATTTGAGCTGTATTAATTTGGTATATATTAGAAGTTAAAATGCAATGTCGTCGGGTTATCAATGTTGACAATTTTGATCTCTTTGAAGTTGGTATAAAAATTTCTGCTTTCGGCGCACACTTCTCGCTAGTGTCCCTTGTTAATTCGAGATGTGAGGAGATACTGATTACAAATAAGTGATTGAAGTGCATGATATAAGCCACAACATAGAAAATCGCCATGACATGAACGTCATACATGAGGGGGCGAAGGTGAAAGCGGCCCTATTTCATGAAGGGTCTTCACTCTGCACTTTCTGGTTTGCAGAAATTTAAGAGAAATTAATAAACGAGTTTCATGAATTTTTATAAAAGTTTTTCAAAAGTGTGTGATATGAAAATATTTTCCTCACTTCACTTTTAAAAGTTTGAGTTCCTAGCTCTTATTAAATTTGTGCAAATTGAAAAGTGCAAAGTGAAGACCGTTCATTAAATAGGGCCCAGGAACATGTCCTCTATGTTCCCGCTAAGTGAATTATTGGGAATAAATTTATCATATTTTCCCTTATATTCCTCAGTTTTATCATGAAATATAACACCGGAATCCCGCAAAATTGATATCTATAGATACATTAGGTTGATCCGAAAAAATAATTGAAACTATTTCTGAAATTATTTTTTTTAATAATGCTGTTAGAAAATAATGTTCTCTTTAATTGGTAGGGTCACGCGCCCCTGCTCTCTCTCTGGAATCAACACTGGTCAGGGTGGGGTTCAAGCTACGCTAATGAGCTTATCTACTATTACATTTAATTTATTATAAAATAAACAAGAGATAATTAACTAATCATAATAGAAATGAGGTATATCTGGCGAAAATGGTTTATTTCGGCGTACAATTATATTCCCCCAGTATTTATTAACATTTTTTCGAGTACGAAAAGATCCCAAGAAAAGCCAAAGAATCAGTCTTGTAGGAAATTTTCCTGTTTTGTCTATTCGCTTTGACATTTCTTCCTATGATGAACCGTTTCCGAGATAATCGTGGAAAAGTCGGCGAATGGCATCAGTCGATCTGCCATTTTTCAAGTGGACTTAGCAGCAGGCAGAGCCTGTCACATGGAAGCGAGTAGTGGTGAATTGCCCAATGACTGTTGCAAATATATTTTCTTCCCTCCGCACCAACTACTTTCCTCCCCCCGTACTTTTGCTAGTATTATTGTATCTAGAATTTATTATAATAAGAAGATATGAAATATCTAGCATGAATTGTCATCTCGGTTACGATCCCCATGAGCTCATGAAAAAATAAGGATAAGGACTCATAATGTCAGTGATAAGATTTTTTTTTTTTTTTAATTCAAAGGGATAAAGTGCGCGTATTGTTGGCTTTTTCGAATTATATGCTATGACTGCGTTTAGGTTTATACGTTCTATCGTCTTTGCTTTGGTTGTTCGGACTATTATACGATCTGACAGTAATACGTTTTGGTGTTATAGGTTGAAATGCATTTAGAATTATACCAAGGTTGAAGCTGGCAACAATTTGGTGCAGATAGAATGCACACCGGTCGCTAGATGCCACTACCATTCAATTATCGTTGCCACCTGCTCTTCCTATACTAGTTGTTCCATGATTATACGTTCTGACGTTTTTTAGAGGTATACGTTCTGTCGTTATACGTTTCTGACTTTATATGTACGTTTTGAAGCTATACGTTCTGACGTTTCTGTTTTGATTCCTCGGAATATTATACGATCTGACTGTTATACGTTCTGACGTATTTAGGATTATACGTTCTGTCGCAGTTTGTATACGTTCTGACGTTTCTCCAAGTTATACGTTCTGACGGTTATACGTTTTGACGTTTCAGTGTTTATACTATTTGTCGCATTTTGTATACGTTCTGACGCACTTTGTATACGTTCTGACGTTTTTTTTAGTTATACGTTCTGTCGTGTTCCCTTTTTTGAATCTTTTTGTCATGTTGGGGCAGTGCTCTAGCGATCTAACCGACACTTGGGAGGGTGAAACTATGGTAGAACATCTGCCATAACGGTACACGGTACCGACCGAAACTATAAGGAAATTGCATGGTGTAAAGGGTGCTAAATGCAAGGCCTCCCTGGACCAAACACGTAGAAATCACTCCTCTTATGCACAAGTGTAGGATGACATATATTCCCTTTAAGGTACATGCCACGTTTCTCCCCGTTATGTTGTACACTTCGCATCAAAAAAATGCGACAGCGAACGGCGTGCAGCTAGGCAACCCAATTGGCACCTTCTTATTCCATAATCGTGTCTGGTAAACAGACCCCTCTTTCCCCTTCCTTCGTCTCGCCCATACTAAAACCAGCAAACATCATGAGCACGTTTTCTTAAAAATAGACATGTATTAGTATCGATAAAATGAAAGAAGAAAAGCGAGACGAATCAATAAACATAAGTTGATGGAGGGAGAAATTTAAACACATATAATGAAAGATTGAAACCGATGGATGTCTGCTAAACAGAGGCAGAGAAATGAGAGAGAGAGAGAAAAGAAGAAGATGCACAGATAAAAATATGGAATTTAAACTTAGGAAAAAATATTAAGTTCAGTTCCCACAGTAGAAAGTTCAGTTCCCACAAATCAAATCTAACAGCAAGAGAAAAGTGACTTTTGGATTTTATATTTTTTCAGGGTTATTTCAATATATAAAGGGTGCTTCAAATATTCATTACGTCACTTTCGAAATGGAGACCAAATTTGGTGGTCATATTAAATACTCATGATTTTCAGTGAAACTCTAGAGTTTTGAGACACATCTAGGATAATGTCAAAAGTGTAACACACATGATTTTTTTTTTGCGCGTGGTTAGTTTGCAAATTCGATGGGGCTTATTAAGCATACTGGTTCGGAATACTTTGTAATCAGAGATTCTGCCAGAATTTTCAAATTGGGGGTGTAAAGTCAAAATTGGGAGAATGTAGCTAGCTTTGCAATGTTTATATCAACTTTTGACCGCGAAAAAAGTTAAAGTTGGGGATACTCTCGAGGATTTGGGGCTGACACCCCTACAGAGGCCGGATCTCACCGAATCACTGATTGTAACCAACCCAGTAGATACCGTAAGCCATACCTTCCATTCCAGACTACTAATGTAAATTGAGCATACAAAGAAGATGAATGGATTATAATTTTTCTGCTTAATTTCTATCAAAAAGAGCCAAAATTATAAATCCAAACTGTATCAAAATGAAAAGTTACAAATATTCAAAAGCAATATTCGCATGTTCCTATAGGCATAGCTGACATTACATGTTGAACATTTCAAAAGTGAAAAAAGGAACACATTCAATGGTATGTTCATAAATTAAATTATAGGATGGAAACGAATTTTTGGCTTAAATAATATAAAAAAGATTCTTCTCTCGAAATAGCGAAAAAAGGGTGCTCCTTTCTATTCATATCTTAATATGTATCTGTTCCGAACATGCCATTCTAGATTCCACCTATTGTGAATATAACGTTTTAATAATTCAAACACTAATTAACTAGTGTTTATAATAGTTCGCACAGATGGAATAAACATAGCAGAGCTGAACGGGTTACTGGCTGTCGGAGGATGTTGGTCAGGTTTTGGACTGTGTCATCAGGTTTAAGATTCTAACGCAATCTGACGCGGTTAATCGATGTAGATCTGATAACTCGGAGGGTGAAGGAGAGATTTTAATTATTTCATTGCGTTTGAACAGTGTTTGTTTCAGGATGACCAGGATCCGAGATGTTACCCCGAGAACACGAAAAATACAAATTCCCAGTTAAATAGATTATCCATACCCGGTCAATTGGGTTACCGGGTCACTTATGTTTGTGTCAGA
>JAGDQP010031423.1:0-15861 GCA_022664845.1 Lepisma saccharinum
TGAGAGATGATGTCCCTTACCGATCACTCTTCTTGTGATGGGGACGGTAGCGACCAGAACCTTAAAGTACCACCCAAGCATTCACCAGGTGAAACTGGATAAAACCTTTTGTTAGACGTGATTGGGGCTTGAACACACGTGCCTCTCTATTGCCTAGTCGAAAGCCGTGATATTAACCACGGGGACTGAGCACTATAATGAGCTTACAATTCTGTACTTCACAAGTCTTTTCAGTAATGACCATTCCAATAGTGGTTTTATATTCTCTCCATTTCTTTCTTACGTTATAGTAGGATGTAATTTTAAACGTCAGAACACATTTTTCTTAGCAATACACACCTCTAATTACACATAAACAAGCTGTGAAATTATTAGTAAGTTACAAAAGAAAAAAACGGTAATATTCTCCACTGCAAAACAAGATCTCTCACCCTTTGCTGACGTCTAAACCACAACCAAATGGACAGAACCTTGATCAATCTTCTGTGGCATCCTATCCAAACGTTACCACTTCTTTAATATTTTTCTCTTCCTTTCTCACTCGGGTCGCTCGGGCATTCAAGAGTGTGGGGAGATTCAAGATTTTGCCATAAGTTTTGAGAAAGTGGTAACGCCGAAGAAAATTTCTTGTTCGAATTTTTCTGGCGGTGGGTATCAATGTTTGGTTAACCGCAAGCGGTACGGGAGCCGACTGCTCTCCATTCCCTGGACCAAGGGCTTTTAAGGTTAATGTAAAACAACGATTTCCAACAAAAGATGGCAGCACTATCTCCGTATATGTCTAATGCATTTTTATCGTTGCACTAAATTTCAAAGCTGCTCCTACCAATTCAAGCCTAGAGAATTCTAACTTTTAGGGAAGAAAGTTCATAACCAATTCAAGAGTTCGATCAATGCCGACTTTTTATTTTTGTTTTTCTTCATTATTGAAATCGCTTGATTGTTGTGAATATCCAAACCTAACAAAAAGCTCTTTCAACAATGAGATCGCTGCTTCACACTAACCTTAAGAAAAAAATCTGGCGAATATTATCACATTTATTTTCTAGGGTCATTAAATACCTAATGATCTAGTTTCGGAGAGAAGCATTACTCGTGGTCCAAACTAAAGCGAATTTAAAATGAGAATAATATATTAGGTAACTGGGAAATGGTATTCAGCATTTTGTTTTTATTTTTTTATTATTTTTTTGTATGGCATTACGTTTTAACCGAACAAACACTTGAAGAGAGAATTACTATTCATGTGGAATCCGAACCACACTAGAATTTGAATCCCGAGGCTGAATATGGATCAATAGAGCACATTGCAATATTAACACTCACCAAAATGTCCCGTCAAACTGCTCTATCCCATCTTTACGGTAGGAAACAGAACCTGTACGACGTTAAGTACTACTTCAGTAATTTAAATTCCATAAATGCAATCATCTAATTCTTCAACATGTGATAAATATTGTATTTAAATCCATTAGGAAAGGCAAAACTATACTTCACTACTCAATAATGTTACATTCCAGTTCACTTTACTACGGTAAAACTACTCCAAATATAAATGCAATACAATCAACAGAGACTGCTACAACAAACTAAATTAACAAACTGACCACCTCAAAGATAATGCAATCTGACAGAGAAAATGATCTTGTAGGTTTGCTTTAGAAATTAGAGTAACAGCAATTTTCACAAGAACTGTCAGATATCAAGTAACTCATCCACAAACAGTGAAAAGTGATAGATCAAGCCAAACTAAAGTCAGTAACCTAAGAGGTATGGAAAAAATATATATAATTCTGAATAACCAGTGAAGTTGACTAATAACAGATAACCTAAATCACAAGGCACTTCCCTCGCCGGGTGGTAATGGAATGCACTGACAAACTTCCGAGACTTGATAGTACAAAATCCATCGCCAGAGTGAAAATTTCACCGCGTTTCGGAACTACAGCCTGCTGAAAGCTTGGCAAAATGAATTTATATTTCCAATATCACTTAACAATAGAGCTGATGTGGCACGCTATCGTCATATTAAAAGCAGCTCTATCCAAAAATACATATTCCAAAACTGTGTAATGAGTGCACGCAAGGGATAACTCAAAGGAACTAGGAGTTTCCCAGAAATCCCCTCTGCGGAATCCCTTGCGTACCAACTGCGCAATTTCGGAATATGCATTTTTGAATAGAGCAGGTTTGAAGTCTTTGACCATATTATGACCGTGACTTCATTTTCTCACACTTTCCGCAGCTTGTAACCCAGAAAGGTGACAGAATTTTCATCGCGATGATCAAGATTTTTCACCAAAAAAGGTAGAAAAAAAGGTTATAGAAAACCAAGACAGGCGTACACAAACACAATAGAAAAGCAGCAACGTTTCGCAAAATCGTTCTCACATGGTAGGACATCAAATGGACAGAGCGCACTGGTACGGCACTGCTAAGGAGACGTCACGTTTTCAACTGATGCCGGGTAACAGTGTGGCCACGTTATGGAGGCGGGAAAATTATTAGATGAGTCGGAGAAAACACCAAATAAAGAAGAAAGTGCGGAGGTTATTAGTAGGTAAAGGACTTACTTAAGGAATAAGAGGGTAAAGAATCAGGAGAGGGGGAAATAATAATAAAGATGAAGGGGAAACGGAGAATAAAGAAAAAATATTGAAATATAGAAGTGCAACTAGAGACGGGACAAAGAAGAGAATTGAAGGAGAATACACTACCTTGCAGGGAGTTACAGGCAGTTGAGGCCGGGTTTATGTTTGGCAGAAAAGATAGAGATGTACGTCTGCTAGCATCTCTTTCTAACTGTGCCGGGTGAGTCAGGGTTCACAGATAGATAGAGGTGTTTGGGTTTCGCCAACGTAGAAGGCGGAACATAGGTTTCAGAGTAGGAGATAAATGAGGTTGGAAGATATGCAACTGCTGTATTGTCAGAAAGAGTACATCGTGTGAATGACAGGAAGTACGGAGGTCAGCCTAGGATCAAAAATAGGACAGGTCTTGCAGCGCGGTCTATTGCACTTGCCAGGTTTAGGGGGAGGGGATGGGATTAGTTTAGTTCTGGTGATAATTGTGTTGAGATTCGGAAGTCTGCGGTAGACTATTTTGGGACACGACGGGAAATATCTGTTTCAGATGACGCAGTGAATATGGAGTGCGCCAGTTTGAGAAGCGTTTGGAGATCCTGAAAGCTGGGGTGGTACTGGGTGAGAAGACTGGGAGCGGAGGGAGCATCGCTCGGAGGTCAGTAGTAAGAGTGATTTCTAGCACGGTCCAGTTGTTTACGGATGAGGTGTTTGGGATATCTACGGTCAGTGAGAGCTAAGGAGACAATACTGAAATAATTTTGAAATAGGTCATCAGAAGAGCAGATGCGAGAGCCACTGACAGCAAGAACGTACGGGAGATAGCGTTTGGTATGGTATGAATGAGAGCTAAGATAAAAATAAGATAAGATGAATTGTATGGGCAGTAACAGCACTAATGAATGGGAGCTGTTGAAATGGAGATATTGCATACTGTTAGTAGGTTTGATGTGAACGCCTGTATCAAGTTGATCGTTCCTGAGCCAGACATCCACATCAAGGAAAGTTGTGTGTTTCCTAGTGAATTTGACGAAAAAGGTGCAGCTGAGGTTTTGCAGACAATTATGGTTAAGCTGAATCTCACGAGAACTGGACCAATTCCGCCCCCTCTCCCAAAACCTGGCAAGTTGCAATAGATCACGCTGCAGAACCTGTCCTATTTTTGTTCCCAGTCTGACCTTCGTACATCCTGTCTCTCACAAGACGTACTCTTTCCGACACTCCGGCAGTTGCAAATCTTCCTCTTCCAACCTTATTCATCTCCTACTCTGAAACCTATGTTCCGCCTTCTACGTTGGAAAAACCCAAACATCTCTAAAAATACGCATTAACAACCATCGCTAATTCTCCAAATCACAACTTCGGCACCTCCCCATACCTGAACACGCTGACTCACCTGGCAGTTAGAAAGAGATGGGAGCAGACGTACATCTCTATCCTTTCCGCCAACCATGAACCCGGCCTTAACTGCCTGTAACTCCCCGCAATTCTTTATCCATACTCTTTTTCGTTCTGTCTCTAGTTGCACTTTTATTCTATATTTCAATATTATTTCTTTATTCTCCCTTTCCTTCAGGAAGGCCCTTACCTACTCCTAAGTAACCTCCGCACTTTCTTCTCCATTTGGTGTTTTCTCCGACCCATCTAATAATTTTCCCGCCTCCATAACGTGGCCACACTGTTACCCAGCATCAGTTGGAAACATGACGTCTCCTTAGCACAAGTCCCGTACCAGTGCGCTCTGTCCAATTGCTCTCCTACCATGTGAGAACGATTTTGCGAAACGTTGCCGCTTTTCTATTGTGTTTGTGAAATTCGTGTACACCTGTCGGTTTTCTATAATGGAAGTACTTTTTTCTACTTTTATTTACCATATATATAACGTAAACTTATGATAAAAAGTAAGGAATTAACTTACAGCTTATTTGTGCTGTAGGAAAACACACACACACGTACACAACACTAATATTCACATAGTTTTTCGCGATATTTCGGTGTATCTTGCCTGAAGACGACGACATGTAGCGGACGACACATCCAGTTAGAATGATGATGACTTGATACATCGTCCGCTACGTGTCGCCACTGTCGTCTTAGTCGTTTGTTCAGTCCGCATGTGATCGTCTTTTCTTCAAGCAAGAATACGGTTTAATACACCGAAATATCGCGAAAAACTATGTGAATATTAGTGTTGTGAACGTGTCTGTTTATTTTCCTACGTAACAAATAAGCTGTAAGTTAATTCCTTACTTTTAATCATAAATTTACCTTAAACTGCCCTTCCGACTTTCCTTTGTGTAGTAATATATATATATATATATATCCCCGTTGCCCTACTCGTTAGCGTGTCTGACTACGGATTGAAGGGTCCCGAGTTCGATTCCCGGCGCTGCCAAGGATTTTTTCCAAGGCGTGTGGGTCTGGAACGGTGGCCACCCAGCATCGTGATGCATTTGGGGGAGCTGCTGTGAATAAAAGATAGTGGCGATCACAGTGAGAGCTTAGGCTCTCCTCTCCCAACCCGTCTGGTCAGCGTGGGAACAGTAGACCAACTCCTCCCTTCGGGGAGAGGCCTCATCCACTAGTGGACTGAATATGGCTGTGATTTATTATTATTTATAAGCTGAATTTGTAATAAGAAAGGGATTTAATTACAGCCTATTGTTCCGTAGACGAACCCACATACGCAAACACTAATATGTACCGAGTACTATTATCCCTCGAAGTTTAACGATGCATTATGTTACCACCCTGTACATATCATCAAATATGTTTACTGGAGGGATTAAACTTTTCCGGGTTCGATTCCCGATGTCGGCAATCCTAACTGATGTTTTCCTTGGATTCACTTGGTCACACCGGACAATGATGGCATGGTACCAAAAATGCATAAGGCAGAGATCGATTCAATCAACAATCCTTCCCTATGCTGTGGTTGTTAAATGTATTCCATGTAAATCAGCCGACAATAGGCAGGTTCTGCAGATTGTTAAATAAATACAAAATCATATTTATTACATTCATACACGATATTTTAGGTACTATTAGGCGAAACTTCACATCACTAAATATATATAAATTAAAAATAATAAACATACACAAACGAATTTATATGTGCCCATACAGCCTATTATTAAACTACTCTATTGAAAGAGATTAGTTTTACCCTATAGTCACATTGCATCCGTTTTCGGTAGAACTTTCACACTGGTGAACACGGACAAAAACGGTAAACAAAGAACACAACGTAAACAAGTGTGTGTCGTCACATCTGAACACTGTAGAAGTCGTCGCTCTTGCGTGGGATCTTGAAGATTAAAGGTATACAAATGAGATGACGGGAGTCGAACCTGTAGACCATACCAAAGTGCCCCAGTTGTACCCCTCGACGGTATCGGGCATGCAACTGAGGTATGTGGGAAGCGTCCAACAGGTGACGGAAAACACAAATACTAAAGGGATCTTTAGTGGAAGGTTACTTTATTTAATTTTAAATAGTCAAGACTTCCAGAAACTACTCCAAAGAGTAGTGCTATTATTTCATGACGAAAAAATTTCCAACTTGCTTGCGATGCCCTTCTAGTATATAACATATATTAGTACATCTTTAACTAGAACATTCAAGTTAAAATCTTAAATAACAATTTAAATAATTACTTTAAACATATGAAAATTGTCAGTTATTAATAATATAAATTGTAAATCAATTTCAAACAAACATTTTTGGTGCTGCCATCTATTGGTCATAAAATTAATAATTCGGTAAATAGTTTATAATTTGATTTTTATGGCAGTTTTAATCTATTATTGTTAATTTTATTTTGATTTTTTGGAATATTTATATTTTGTATTGTTATACAAAATGGCAATCACTGCTTCGTCTATCATCACTAAATCACTCATATAAAATATATAATATAAGTAATATACGCAAAAATATGCTGACTGCCACAACACGCTAGTGCAAACCGGTGACAATGTGATCATACACACTTATTTACACTGTGTGATTTGTTACACCGTTTTCGGATGAAACCGGATGCAATGTGACTATAGGATTACGAAACACATCTTATTCTGCATTCACTAATGTCCCTCTTCATATTAACATACAAGGCTACCACTACCATAAAACTTCCTGTGAAACATTTATGAAAGAAACAGAATGAAAACAAAATACACTAAACGAGACATTACACTGAAACTTCGGAGTTAATGAAGAAAAAAGTTAACAGCTACAAGAAAATACTTTACAAAGCATTCACTACAGTAAAAAACCACCAAGAAAATTAGTTTTACTTTTGTGTTGAAAACAAAGTTCTCTATTTTACTCGGTGAACACATGGACTGATACTATGGAAGGTATGCCGTTCGATTCTGAAAGCGTTTAGTGAGTCAAGTCACGCAGTTCGAAAATTAGTTCCGCAAATTTAACTTCTGTATAGTGCAGAAAAGTTTCAACTTTCTATCATTACAGCAGTGAAAGAACTAGTCTGAATTGAAGGCTCTTTAGCGTATCCCCAGTGGCAAAGGGTTTAAGACACGTGGTTATTGTACTTTCGATTCTCATATGCACGAGTTCGAATGCACAAACCGTAAGAACGTTTTACTTTCTTGCAGCTACGTCAGAACGTTCAATTTATGCTGTCTACGAATTGACAAATGGTGTTTACATTCAAAATAAAGAATAATGGTGGCATTAAGTAGCAAACGCAAATGTTCTAATAATACATAAGAGAATGAAGACAACGAAGGATTAAAAAACTATTATTGTACATCACCAGTAAAAATTGTTACGAACGGCCCAAACGAGATACTGAACTTCAAAGGATTGAACCTACGATTTCTGGTAAAGTGGGTTTCGAACCACTCCGTTTAATAGACCGCACGGATTCGAACCCGTTGCCACGCGCACTGAAAAGTAAATATGATGTGTAAACCTGCACACAATGATATTCAACAAATAAATAACTGTGTAGTATACTTGGACTCATTATGGAAACGAGAAAGTAGCGAGACTAGTGTTACGTTAAAAAAAAAAGTGTCTGGCGTCGCATGTGGCAGAATGTAAGGTACAATAACATGTGCTTTAATCCCCTTGGCCACAGACGATACGCTAAAGAGCCTTCAAACTCAGGTGAGTTCTTGCACAGTTGCGATTATAGCAAGTTTATCCCGCCTTTTCTTCTTTCCGCATTCCGCAGAGGTAGAATTTGCGTAGCTAAGTCTTGCACTAAACGACTTCACTCACAAAACCCTTTCACAAAACATGTCGAATGGTATACCCTCCCTGGTACCACTCTGTGTGTTCTCAGAATTATTTATTACTTAAGTGCGAAACATGCTACTCTTCTGTGTTGTAAAAATACATTACAATGTTAACACAACTGTCCTTTCGAACACAATTGAAAAAAAAAAAAAAAAAAAAAAAAAAAAAAAAAAAGAAGATGAAAACTAGCGAAACAGTGGTGCAAATGGAAGCTAGTAGTTCTTCCACAACAGACACAGAAGATTCACGCTATATCAGGGCCACAGTAGAGTCAGGGATGATGTAAGGGGGCTTGCGTTACAAAACGTGAAAAGGCGCAGCATCTAATAAGGCCATAGTGTGCCAGTGCACGGAAGTCTGAACAGGAAGAATGCCACAACAGCAAGGTTTATCGGAATCTATCGTCTGGAGAGCTATAGGCAAGCTGGAAGCAGGGCAACCCAGCGAATCATTGCAGAAGCCGTTGGAATGTTGCCCAGTGTTATTTTCCGCCTGAGTAGACAGTTTTAACGAACTGGAAATGTCCTGCGACGGCCAAGACAGGTCCGTCCACGAACCACGACGGCACGCGATGGATGGTACTTAGTGCTAGCAGCACGTCGGATTATGCGCCAAACGGCGACAGACCTCCGATTATGCACCAAACCACAGGGTGTCCACCCAAACCATCTGCAACTGCCTACATGAGAGGTGGTCTCCAGGAACGGAGACCATTAGTGTGTGTCCCATTGAGGACACAACATTTTAAGGCTCGTAGAAACTAGGGTGAGGCACACCGCGAGTGGGGATCTGCCGAGTGGAATTTTTCAAGGAGTCTCACTTCAGTCTAGAGGCAGAAAATGGACGGGCACTGATCTGACGGGAACGTAAAACCAGTAATTAACCTACTTTTATGCGTGAAAAATCCCCATATGGCGGCGGTGAATGTATGGTGTGCGCCGCCATTGCGAATGGGCGACGTACCGACCTGTAAGTCATTCGGCATGGTAGCCTGACAGCTGTATTATATAGAGATGAGAGCCTCAGGCCCCGTGTTGTCTCTGGCAGCAGCGATTGGAATTTCCTTAACTCTCATGGACGGTAATGTCCGTCCTCACCTAGCTCAGCCGGTGGATGCCATGCTTTAGGAGGCAGGTATCGAGTCTATGATGTGACTCACGTGCTCGCCGGAGCTCAATTCTAAATAACACGTCTGGGGTGTTATTGAGAGAGATACTGGCTCAACAGAAAATTGTCCTCCTGGAGCAATGCCCCAGAACACCCCAAACTCGGATTGACCACCTTATCAATTCCATACTCAACAGGTGTTGCAGCTGT
Organism: Lepisma saccharinum; assembly: GCA_022664845.1. Lineage (NCBI taxonomy): Eukaryota > Metazoa > Arthropoda > Insecta > Zygentoma > Lepismatidae > Lepisma > Lepisma saccharinum. Next base: position 9,169 of record JAGDQP010031423.1, read on the forward strand.
GTTAGCAGTTCACGGAGACCATATACCTTACTAGCGAAAAGTTGCTACTGTGTACATACCCGTTTGTACGATCTTCTGCCTTCCCTGCCCCACGGGTGTCAACAGCCTATGGAGCTTTACTTTACCCATTCTACCGCGTAGGTCTGCTGTGTGTCGCGGGAGAGCGGCTAGCTTCCACCTGCAGCACTATTGAACTACTTTTCACTATTTCTGCCATGTCCCCCTAATTATTTTGACAATGTATTTAATATATTTTTTACCGCATTGACGTATTGCCTCTTTGCATATGATGTTTTTCTCTGTTCTTTACGTTTCTTATACATTTTACGTAAGATATTTTGAAAATGGATGTCTGAAACCCATCCATAAATTCTTCTATCTTAGCTTGTGTATACGGTAATCTTCTTTCTCCTTCCTTATCTTTCTTTTAGAATACTTTTCTTACAATTTGAAGTACGAAAATTTTATTGATCTGTCGAAGAGCCAAAAAAAAGAAGGAAAAAAACTATGATTGGTCGACCTCCTAATCGATTCTTTTATTTGTGTGTCACAGTGGTCAGAATTTAAAAATAAAGACAAAGAACGTATAACAGCCTGTTGTGTTGGGTACTTGTGAAACTATCATGGGCACAATCTTAAGTTATTAAAATCTCCATTGCTGGATCTTACTTTATCTTATTCAAAAGTTGTCAGCATATTCTTCCTAGGACAGCAAGAGGAGGGCGTAAAATTGGCGTTTCTGCTGTGCCATTTTTATATGCAAATTGCAGTTTACAATATCTAGTCTCCTAATAGCTGCAAATGCATATTTTTTGTTCTAAAACTTAATAATAATAATAATTGCGGGCTTTTGTTCAATCTTTATATTGGACAGAAAGGTCCATTTGGATCCAAACAGTGAGCGTGTGCTTTATATAAACACAGCAGCATAGTTAAAAAGATGACCGTCCTAGATGTGAGAGGCCCGAAGAAGGCACGGATATAGTACGAAAACGTCACTAAGGTTTTTGTTTTTTGAAAGTACATTCTTTTTTAAGCATTGACTCAGTGATTAAGATTTACAGACTATGGAAGCAAGGTATGACGTAAGAGACTTTCTATCATATTTAGAAACAAAACTAGCTTTCTTTCTTTGTAACTTTCACGAAATACACATAACTTGGTGCTTTCTACTACCCTCGAATGGATTCATTCAATCATTACTGATTGAACAAATGTGTATCCATAAATATGTTCATAGAAATCTCTCAAAGACACAATTATACTAGTTCGCGAGGAAACATAAATATAAAAAATAAATTCCCTCGCGAACGTAAATTTATGTCCCGTCACAGGAAAGTAATTTTAAATACTACTACGTCTTCTATACTAGTCATTAGAACAAATACTTCTCTAAGGTCTATAGCTAAGAACTGACTACCTCATATTCTACATTTTCCTGTTTTACATCGTCTTCTTTCTTCTCCTCTTCTTTCTCTCTTTTCTCCAAGAACTTCCTCAGTAACTCTGGGCACTTCAGCTTGTCATCATCCTCCCATGTGTCATCCTTAGGATCAAACCCCCTCCAGCGAATTTTATACTGCGTTTTTCCACGCCTTGTCCTCATATCTACTATACTTTCTACCTGCATACGTGAAAAACACTAATCAAACTGTACACTTATTAAGAACGGAAACAAAAAGAAAAAGAGGCATACATCGTAAATAATATGACCAGTATTTCACTTTTCAAACAGTACTGTACGCATGTGTTCACACACAAATAGCATTCGGCAAATTTTTTTTTCAAGTTTTTCTACTGGACTATACTTTACCTCTTCTCTCCTTAATTTAACAAGTACTACTCTATTCCAAAATAAATACAGGGTGATTCAATCGAGACTGAACGTTGACTATATCGATTATACGATAAGCATGAAACAAGAACGAAATGTGTTTTTTACGTCACGACGAAGCAGTCGACATGGATTACTTGGAAAAAACATGCCCGCCACGTCCAGAAATAGCGTGTCTTATCAGCAAGTGTAAGCGAGACGGTGTACTTGATTGAAGAGCGTGTGTTGGTTGTGGTGCGTTGGGTGAACATGCAACAATCTCAGAAGTTTCTGAAGCCACTGACGTCACTACATCACATCGAACATTCGTCACTCTGGAGCGTCGGTGAAAATGTGTTCGTATGCTGACGGTTGGCGCTTCCAGCAGCACCTTCTATAAGACATATTTGTCATGGACAAAGTATATTTTACACTAATATGATTAAAATATAACACTGTAGCTATGAGTTAGTTAATAATAAGTTCGGTCCCGAATGCATCACCCTGAAACATTTGACATTTTAACCAAAAGTTACAGAAAGTACGGGAATTTAACTGTCCTCCCGAATCGAAAATTTAACACATCTACGATACAGAACTTAAAAATAATCTCAGCAAAAAAACACTATTTTGTATTTAATAAGCGATGAAATTTCATCCTGCACATTCACAGAAGGGCAAGATGAGCCTCTTAATTTAGTGACAGTTTTACGGTTACTCAGTAGTACATTTACGTGAAAATGCATGCAGAATGTTCGCTAAATAGTGACCATATTTACTAGGTAATAGATGTTAGAAGTGGAACTTGATGTCTAAACAAAGACACAGTATAACGTACGGAGGGTCAATAATACAGATTTAAACTTACGTAAACGTCTGTCCTCATACAGTTATTTCGAACGACAACGAACATTCTCAATATCGACATTGAATTCCTAAAATCGTGTTTGCACGTTTCACATATGTCCTTGTACATGCACTCGCAAACAGCACAGTTTACAACTAAAAAAAAAAAAAAAATACATGTTCACTTACCCCGCTGTAAAAATGCCTAAAGACTGTAACAGATGGTTAACGACGAACAGCTTCGTTAGTACCAGTCTAAACAGCAACATTTAGGAGGGCAGACGTTTTCGTAATTTTATAGTTGTAAGCTTTGTGTCATTAGGTAGAAAATGTACCAAACTGATATAAAGTTATTTTGTTCTTAAATAATATACGTGAGTTTTCTGGATATTTTGTATACAATATAGTGATCATAAAAAAACATAATAGGCGAAACACAGAACGCAATATTACAACTGTGAGCAACACACGAGGTAGCACTTCTATTTATTTATACATAGGTAACTATATTTATACTTTGTATTAGATTTCAAAGAGGACTAGAAAGCGTTGGATTCAAGTCCGCGTGGTCCCGGGTCCAATCCCCGGCTGGAGTCCCACTTTTCGGCGTCCACCCAGCGTCATGAGGCAAACTGGGGAGTCACGTGAATAAAGACGTGACTGCCACACGCGGTCTAGAACGCCCCTGATACGCTTGTTCGTGGTCAGGTGGCGCGCAAAGCTAACCACACAGACGTCACTCATGTGGATGCTGTTCAATCAAGCGAGGACAGGTGGCGTTGGGGCAGGCTCAGGACCTTTCGGCCTGTCACGCCAGTGGTTATTATTATTCCATTTCAGAAACAGCTCATTTCCGCGCACATTAGTATCGGCTCAATAAGTAACAATAATTGTCATTAAACTCGATCGCTCTTATCTTGAAACTGAAGAATTTACTGACAAGATCTGCATGCAGTTAACAATTAATCCTGAAAGTACAATGTAAACTTGCGCTTATATACACGAAAGAACTTCACGATATTTTAGCCCATTATCGACGTAACCAAAAAGAAGGTATCGTTAACCATAACAAGGGTTACCAGACACTTTCTAATTTAATTTTCTCTGACTTCTCAGGTTGCATATCTATATATTCTGAGTAAATGTGTAGATTATAGACCCTTAGAGACAAAGCGTTGTTTAGCTACATACCATCGTAAAAAAGATCATATAAACAGAATAGCCCAACGAAACTCCATTTAAAACCAGAATTTCGAAACACCCTTTCAAATACAAGGTAACCAAAAACGTTATTGTCTTTTTAATATATACAAAGGTATACAGAGAATGTCACTTACCATTAGTGCTCAAAGTAATCCCTATCGGCATCCAGCACATTTTGCCAACGTGTCTGTAGCTACGCATTGCCGTGGCTGTAAAGTTGGGGGTGGGGGTCTTCCAAGCAAAGAAGGTCGTCAGTGCCTGCCGCAAGTCTGCCCCAATGGCGTAGGATTTCCAACGAAGGTGGTTGTCCAGGGAATGGAAGAGGTGATAATCTTTTGGTGCAAGGTCTGGGTAGTATGGTGAATAGCACACTCTCTTCCAAGTTGCCGTATGGTATCCCTGGCCCCCCGCAGCCTGGAATTGTCGACAAAGAACAATACATTCTTGCGATTCACTAATACTGACCGCAGTCCCGAGAAAGCTACGACAAACAGGTTACCCGTTGATACCTGTTGGCTTCCGACAGTGTGGGGCACACACTTGCTCAACTTGTACGCCTTCCCTATGCGGTGCAGGTGAAGGCTGTTTCATCAGAAACTTGGAATCGTTCGGCATACTCACCATACGCTAGTCGTTGTCCTGCTCTATGGCCGCCTTCCGGGCCTATGGGTGTCCACTACGGGCTTCATCACACAGTAACAAATCTCCCGACCTGAATTTCTGGAACCAATGCCTGGCATGATCTGCAAAAGGCTTGACGCATTCGGCGACTTCATTCGGTTGCGGACATGCTCACCTTAAAGTCATAAAACTGACACTACTCGAGCTATGACTGCTGTGAGCGCGCAAAGCGCCTGTCTTGGGCACGGTCAAAGTTCCCACTACCACCCCGATTGCTTTTCTACAACCTGAGGCACCATTTCCATATCAGTGATCAAGCCTTCCATGCGACGTCAAAAACGACGAGAACCTTTTTGTTTACCTTGTATTATACTTAATTTGCACTTGACGGTCAAATTAAAGTACGATCTTACTTCAACTGAACAACTACATTTAAATTTCATTTTAAATCTTTAATGTAGCAATAATATTAGTTTTTTTAAAAAATATATTTTACTTTAATGGCTATATTTATCATCTTATTAAAGTTTTTGTTTTAGAATTCTATTAGAGTTCCTGTTTAGTCTTACTAAAGAAATCTTGTTTTAATTAAATCCAGAACTTAACTATTTTTATTCTAACGCTAAGTTATAAGCGCTCACGGGAACAAGCATCAAACAAATATGAGCAAAACATGGCTGCATTTAAAATTTTGCTGAAGTAAGTTCTCATCAGTTCTTGACTTTATTCTTATTCTTTATTACCTCACCTAAATTGTAATTGCCTCTTCGAACAACAATTCAGAGCTGGCGAAATTTTGAAAATAACTGAAAGGAGAGTAATTCTGAATTAACACATGGATGGCAAATGTTTGTTCGACACTTTCATTATACCTAATTTCCCACACCACTAAGAGCAATTAATTATCAATTAAAAATAATTAAGATAATGTTTGGCGTAACCAATACTACGTAATTCAGAAAATGTGTAACAGCTGGCTGGCACAGTCAATTAAAAGAAGGGGTGTTAAATTAGTAAAAAAATAAAATTTCTTTTTAATGATTTTATGCACCACCATCAATAAAACTGCCGAACTACTATAAAAGTTTTGACTCAAGAAAATTAAATTTCCGGCGTTTAGGGTCCTTCCAACAACCGGTAAATCTGATATGAGCATTGAACATGATTACATCCGAATTTCTCAGTGTTTCGCTTTTAAATTTATGTTCGCTGTAAATGTTATCATGAAACTGAAATTTTGAATCTTTAAATAAATTTTGAAGCTTTACTGAAAGATTTTATATAATGATAAAATTTAAAACATCATTCTCGCAAAATTGCTGACACGTTCAAACCCAAGGCTACACAATCACATCATTTCCACAAGTATTTTATATAGTTCAGTAAAAATTTCAGTAACCTACGTGGTAAATATTGTCTCTATTGATTATATTTTACGCTAGTGATTTGATTAATGTACAAAACCTTATGAGTATACCTCAACTTGACGCTATTTTCGCAGTGTACAATCCCAAGTTGTAAAGCTTTATGGAACTGAATAAATTGGATGGGTTGATGCGAAAGTATTATTGTTTTTTCATGTTAGTTATTTTCCCCTTCGAGAGAGAAATGTTATACCGTACTACCTTACGAACTATTTGCGTATTCAATATTAATACCTACACTTTTAGGGGGGGAGGGGGACTTTGCCATGTTCTCTATCATGATTATGGCTCACTCGGACATTATCACTGTTATTTGTTTCTTTTCTAATACTCAGTGAAGCTCTTACATTTCAACACCTTCGCGCTTTTGATGTGATAGTCCCTTGCATACTGACAAGAGCTATCTATTCATTTACATATGGTTAACACAGCAAGTTCCCAAACTTTCGCCAATGGAACCGTATCTCCCTTTAGTTACTATTACTAATACGAGGGGGGACCCAAAAATAACCGGAATCGTACTCCTGCGCATCGTGTACTTGTAGTACGTGGTTGCGCCGCTAGGGCTCTGTGAGAGGATCTCCCCCGAGTCAGTATTAGTGATGGGCATTCCAGTTCCTTTTGGGGAAGCGTTCTTTCGGTTCCGGCTCCGCAGCTGGAACCGTTCTTTAGTTTGGTTCCAGTTCCGAAGTGGTTCCGAAGCTCCTTCGTTCCGAAGTTCCTACGTTCTTTCAGTTCCCCAGCTCCTTACGTTCCGAAGTTCCTACGTTCTTTCAGTTCCGCAGC
>JAGDQP010031424.1:0-21945 GCA_022664845.1 Lepisma saccharinum
GTCGACTACTGTATAAATCATAGTTATTACTATAATGTAAGGTAAAATACTAATTTCTGCAACATTTAATGCACCATAGGCGGTGATCGTGTACAGAAAAGCCATCTTTAAGAAAATTGGATTAACGCAGTCAACGCATATAACGTGCGTGTACATTAAAACACGGCCTAAGAAAATTCTAAGGATTGTATGACTATGAAATAAAATTGCTTTGCTTTTGGCAAGGTTTAATTTATAAAATCCTTGAAAATTGTTGGATTACTGTATTCAGACATGTAGTTATTGTAATCTAGGAGGAGCAGGGGGACAGAAATGGAGGAAGCTAAGCCTGTGGTTAAACAAAACAAGTACTTGCCACTTTTTCCGATTACTTCATGGTTAAACTGAAGTATTATAAAGAAATAAAAATGGTCTGATATTTGAGGTATATCAAGTTAACTGTAGGATGGCAACGGACGTAACTTTAAGCAATATAGTATAAGTAAATCTGCAAAAACAGACAGAACTTTTGGAGTTATCCGTTTTGTCCGATTATCTCCCCATTATACTACTGATAAAGTACCATCCCGGCATTTACTTGTATGTCAGGAAAACCTTTTTTAGGACGGACGGTTTAAATATTCCAATCCAGATTTTCCCAACTGCTGAACGAGCAAACTATCATAGCTCCAAGCTCCATTTATTATCACTCAGCTTATACATATACCGTAATAACATTCATATTTAAATATATTTCCTTTGTATATATTTCAAAAGACAAAAAAAGCAAAACAGAGGATCCTGTACTAAATACTTTTTGTAAGTGGTTTTTAGTACAGTTATACCTTATTTGCAGTTTCGCTTCTAAAAGTTGGACGGTATCAATACCAGTTAAATATATTCATATGTGAAGGGACACCTGCTCGTAACTTTTTTCTTAAAGGTCAGTTTAATGACAAACCGTATCTCTTGCATAGTTCTCTGAAAGGAAATGTACGTAATACATTTTAGAGCTATTAGTGTTAAATTTGTCCTTTCTTTTACATACGAAAATCTACTCCTTCCTCGTATTTTCATCTTTGGAAAAAGCATGACATCTAACATCTTTATTGTTAAGTTCTGTATTTTTACAGTTTGCAATTGCACATTTGTAATTATTATTCATCATTTAAGCACATATGTACATTGTACAATTTATATACACAACACATATATACATGAAATAAATTTATTTAAGTTCATAGAAAAGCGCACTGTGATAATCTAGTCTACGTGTTAACCCACGCAGAGAAACTACACACAGGTGTCCAAACCGTGACATCATTGAAAGCGAGTCCGCAGTTGAACATCAGCGCGCGTAACGTTAAGGGCCTACCTAATAATACTTGAACTATCTTGACAGATCAGCGTAGGGACTCGTTGAGGTCAGACTTATGTTACTTCGTTCTTCACGGATTGAAAAGCAAGCATAAAGAAATTAAAAAACGCAAATAAATATTACTACAAAAGAAGGGTAACTTATCAAAATAGGTTAGTTATCTCTCCCCGATAGCTTAAATAAGAAATAATTAGCGATTATTAAGCAATACAGGGATTATGTAAGGTAAATTTAGGATTGGATCATTCCTGAGTAAATAGGTCGTTTTGAGGGCCAAATTCAGGGACTAAGCGTATTGTCAGGCTAGGCTGATTTCAAATTGCAGAATTAAATAGGCCTATTGTAGGGACTATTAGAGAAAGAAACCACAAATATTAGGGTTAGGAAAGAGATATATTTTCTCTGACTTTGACTGAACTGACAGACAAAAGTCCACAGTACATACCCACTTATCCTTTCCTTTATACTGAAAGATGGCAGGATGCAGAAAGAGCAACGCAAATAAGAAAAACAATGTGTCACCGAAAGAACAAAGATCCAAATCAAAAAATAATTAGATGGAGACACCTAGATGTAAAGTGAAGGATAGCAAATCGAACAAATAAACTAAGCCAAGTGTGGATAATACTAAAAATAGCAATACAGTCAATCCTTATGAGGCAAGGAAATCTTTCAGCAAGGAAATCTTTCTGAAAGAAAAACAGTCTGATCGAAATGTATTGAAAGAAGATTCTGCTCAAAGAGAAGATAAAAATACTATAAGAAAACCAACAAATAGTAAGGAAAGCCAGAATAATATGGAAGAAGATAATGAAGAATTGTCATTTTTGAGGAACGCAGCGCTTCACCAGGGTCATCGATATTTAAGGATGGAAGTTCTGAAGATAGTGTACCAGTATCTCCAGTAAGTCAGTCATCATCTTCGGTATCATCCTCCCCTATTCCTTCACCTCTCAACTTATCTACTGTTAACAATGTACAAAATAACACAAACAAAACAAAGATAACACAAACTTTAAAGAACATGAAGAAACAGACAAATTAGTAGAAATAAATGTAGAGGAAAATTCAGAGGGAATACCAGGAAGTGGAAGGAGAATCTTTAAGGGGAGACAGCTCAAATCACACAATAATCGTTAAAGAAATATATAAGAATAATCAAAATAAAGACAATATACAAGAACATGAAAACTAAAGGAAACTACACAAAAGAGAATGAACAAACTAAAAGAAACAACACAAAAGAGAATAAACAAACACAAATCAATTATGCTATTACAATTAAAAATGTGAAAAATGAATTACATAATCCAATAGCTTTTGAAAATGTCTTTCTTAGCAGATTAGCAAATTTAGAAACCAAAGCATTTTATATACCTAGGATTAGCGGATACAGACTTCAATTCCCAAACAAAGAAAATCAGGAAAGATTTTTAGGAAAGTTCAAGGACAGTGATTTTTCACCAAGGGCAGATATGCAGGTTGTAAATGAGGAACGAAAAATTCCAAAAAAGCCTACTTCTATTACCACATTTACATGCGTGTTGAGGGGAATTTCAGTACACACAGATACAAAGGAATTATTACAAACGGTTAAGGAGGGGTATCCTGAAGTGACTAATATAACTAGGATTAGGAATGATGAGGGACCACTCCCACTGGTCAGATTATTTACTAGGGATCCCAACCTGGTCAGCTGCTTGGATACGAACGGAATTATTATAGGGCACATTATATACAGGGCGGAAGAATCAAGAAATTCAGGCAGACCTTTTCCTCGTAAAACATGTTTGAAATATCACAGAGACAAGCAATGTACTAGGATTCCGGCTTGTTATAAATGCGGAAAGGAGCATCTGATCTACACATGTAATGTTATTCCTGATAGGAACTTCTGCGGAACGTAAGAAGTTCGGACATCGTCCTGCTGCATCGACATGTCCACAGAGACCAAAACAATCCTTTAATAATATACCAGACAGAATCTACAGAAGCTCAGATCCTACAGGTAGCAAACTAAATTATGCAAACACACTTAAAAAGTATCAGAGGAGAATAAGACGCAGGCTAATGTGGAAGAGAACGGTACTAACAATAAAAATACTCAGAAACAAAATTTTGAAGAAACTATACAAAAGCTAATTAATGACAGGTTAGATCAAGTATCGAAGTGGGTTCTTTCAATATCGTATCTGACGCTAACTATCCCAGAGAAGGTAAGAACCATTTCTAAGATAAATTCAATCATTAAGGCTCCAACTGAGGAATTTTTGAATAGGCACTTTAATATCATTCAATCCGTTGAGGGACATATTTTTGTTGGAAATGAGGAATACTTCAAGAAAAAGAAAACTAATGGTAAGGGACAGGATTCGAACAAGGAGATAAATGTTGATGGAAAGTAGAACACGGACAATAAACCTAAACAAACTTCTTATAACATACATTAATATCAATGGAGTTAGGGATAAGTTTTATGAAGTAATAAAACTAGCAAAGGACAACAACATAGATATTATTATTATAAATGAGACAAAACTAAACTGGAAAGTGAAATTGCCAACAAGAAACTTTAGAATTTTCCGAAAAGAACTTACAAAGAGCTGCTAATTCGTTTACTACTTGGTGCAAACGTTGGAAATTAATTCTTAACGAAAAGAAAACCCAGTTTGTCATATTTTATCCGGGAGGGAGAGGAACGCGAAAGGATAAAGAGGATATATCAATATTTATCAACAAAATCAGGGTAAGGCCAAGTAATTCTGCAGTATACCTTGGATGCACAATGGATCAAAGATTAAATTTCAAAAAACATATAGCGGAAAGACGTAAAAAGCTCTACACGTATTTGCACTACTTAAATCAATATTACTATCAAACGTACCTATGACAGTTAAAAGAAGAATTTACTTGGCCACACTGAGGCCTATGATAATATATGGACACGAACTTTTCCATTCCGGTATAGATATTGATAACTTGCGGAAATTTGAAAGATACTGGCTCAGGATATCGAGAAGAATGTGGAACCAGGACAGACGAAAATTATACATGGACGTATCAATCAAATCCATTGACGAATACCTAGAAGAAACAAGGCTAAGATATATAAAATCTAGTATAAACAAAAAAAAATTGTGCATTTAAACTTCCATCAACAATTAAATCTCAAAATTGTGAGACATCGTATCACATTCCAGTAACTTTTACAACTCATAAATTAAACAATCTACAGAGGAACGGAAAACACAACATAACAAAATAACAACAAGAACTTTAAATCAGAACGGATGCACGAAGAAGGCTAATAGAGGTTAACATGTTTTCATTCACATCTAAGGGCACTTCTTTTCTTTACCTAAATACAAGACATAACCTTTAACACATATCCAATTCCCAATTGACATAGACCAAACTTATATATTTTTGACAGAATAAATTAGCTTATAGAACACTGTTATAGGAAACTTGTCCACTTCCGGTATATACCAATTCAAATACAACATACTACAGGAATTTTTCCTGGGATGCGTGCTTGGTGAGGACTTGGGGTCCATTCATCTTATTATCGAAATATACTAACTAAATCCCAACTAATTTGACATTCAAAGGACGAAAGTAGCCATAGGGCTAGAAGTCCTCCTACTGCCCTTCGGGCAGCCAGGAATATACCTGCGGCCATATTTGAACAGTGCTTGATGGTGCGTATTACAATACCACTACATGTTAAGTGCTAAATTAAAATTTAAACTTATTCAGTCTATCATAAACGGTGTTTGTATATAAGTAACATAGCAAATGTGATAAGGATTTTTTTTCTCAGCGATACACGCTATATTCTGTATGCATCTCTTGGATAAGAGCTAATATCATATTTTTTGACAGAAATATATTTTTCGGATACTGAATCATACTCTTCACATCTTTGGGATTTCATTATTTATAGAGAATGTGTTTTATGTAGAAATTATTCACATGCTTTCCGCCAGAGGCCAATCATTTACACAGTGCGACAGAAGGATTGGTCTAGTCAGATCACACATAAAAGTAGGTGATTTTGCTCGTCACTTGAAAAAATATATTTTTTCGATTCAAAGCGAATGCTAGAAATTAGTGCCATAGCTAGAACGGTGTTTGAACTGTTTTTGGGCGGTCACTTTGAATCCAAGCTGTCGACCAAGATTGCAAAACGTTGCAATATTTTCCTAAACTACTCTTGATAATACACCTTTATGCAAAATTTCATATCTTTAGCTGAAACTGTAATGAATATTAATTTTTGGAGCGCGACATTTTGGATCCAAGATGGCGTCTTTGGAAATATTTTGTAATATTTTCGTAACTTAATGGTGATTATGTACTGTCATACCAAATTACGTTTTTCTATCTCCAGCTGTTTAGGCTGTGTATTTTATAAAAGTTCATTTTAGCGGCCATTTTGGATCCAAGATGGCGACTTTTTCAACATTTTGTAATATTTTCTTAATCTACTGGTGATCATGTACCGTCATGCCAAATTTCGTTTCTATAGCTCCAGCCGTTTAGTCTGTGGCACTATGAAATCTTTGATTGCCGGAAAAAGGGCACATAACATGCATACACAATTTTCACTATATTTACACGCAAACTTTGAATTCTATGAGGTTAGTTAACAGATTTTAAATCTCATTCTATGCGCTTTATGCTGGTGTCAAGGACATACATATTCTTTCGCGAACTTCATGGTAAAATTCAACCTAAATCTTTACCAGCTCTTTAACAAAATGCGTTCTGGCGCTATGTGCCCTTCTTCCGGCAATGTCCTCAATTTCAGCTGCTATTATTGTTCGTTATATTCTTTGGTGTCATGAAGATTAAACGTCAACCTATATTCTACTCGTCAGTTGCACTGACGATTCAGAAAAGATTGAGTTTTTTTCTGTAGGTTGTGTTTGATTTATTTATGACTAAAGTATATATATATATATATATATATATTTCATATTCTAATTTGTGTAACGGTTTCTTTATATTTAACGGTAAGTTTGAGCAGATATTTTGTAATTTTTGTTAAGCATTTATTTGCTCAGAATATTAACCAGTTTAGTTTTTATATATTTTCTATCATTGATATTTTTCCATTTGGATCCTTCCTTACCGTTTTAAAATTATTGTTGTCCGTTTTGAGCGGGACGTTCTACTTAATTCATCGTTGATTTTGAGAATGGGGATGTTCTTTTTTTCATGTTTATTAGGAGAGTTCAAACCCATATCTTTAATGTATGATTCATTTTACTTTAATGAAGCAGTGTTTGAATTAGTGAATCCCACAAGAAACATACAGTGAATATTCACAAGCGAACGTTGCACTTTGAAGACAGGCATTAACTAAGGAATTAGTGTGCTTAGACTGAGAGTGAGATCGAACTAACGTAGGATAGACGTTTTTAAAACAGGACAGCAAAGAACTAAATTTTAAGAGAAACCCTGTAGAATAATTGTATGGTTTAATTGCTACAGAATTTGGAGGTAGCTGGCAGAAATTTTAGCTCGAGGAATAGATTTTATTGCTATTGACGTAAGTTTTGTGATGAAAACTGGCTTGATCTTGCCCAGGATAGAATCCAGTAGCGAACGTTTGTTACTGCGGTGATGAACTTGCGAGTTTCATAAGCAATAGAGTAAGTAATAAGTTGAATTTGATTGTTTATGACCTTTAGGCTTCTAAGGCTCAGGCTGGGATATGGGAGGGAAAAGGATTCGGGACTTATGTTGAAAGTACAATTCCGGAATTTGCCTGGTGTGACTGAGTAAAATCCCTGGAGAAACTCATTCAGAATAGACGGCGGCTGGGATCGAACCCAGGACCTCACGAATGCTACGCTAATGCTCTACCACTGAGCTACGGCGGCTCGGTAAATAGGTTCTAACACACGTTTTAACTGTTTAATCTGCCATCGCCGTTTTTCTAAAAATTAAAATTAATCCTGTACAGGATCATTCCATGTCAAGAGCTTCCTAGATCACCATAACCGATTTTGACGGAATTTTGTGTGTTTAATTTTATATGACTAAAACTAAGTTTTGTAAAACTCGAGATTAGCAAGTGGAATACTTGTGAACATATATCTCATGGTTTGATACCACCCTGCTACAATATACAGAATTCATCTAAAATGATCGCAATTTTGACTCAAAAACTTTCCTAGTTTATTTGAGCAATGCAAATTAAACTAAGCGATTATATAAAATTTATTCCGATCTATTCAACAAAACTAACGAAAAACTATATTTTTCCTCAGTGGCATATGTAAAGCACCGCAAATTGGGCCAGAAGGATGAATTACTAAAAAAACTTTCAAAGATTAGATTTGTGTGGCTTGAGCAATATTAAGGCTATCTCCATGAAATTTGTTTATTATTTTATTAACACACCCTTCTTTTGAAATAGATATATAATTTTAGCTTATACTCCTGTTCAGTTATCTTATAGTTTCTTTTTTTTACTTTATTTTTGTTCACTATTAATTATTAAAGCTTATTGAAGATATACAGAATATGACGCCTCATGTATGAACCGTTATTTTTTATGATTTTTTATATTTGTATACTTTCTCCTCTACAATATTGAGCCTCCAACTTTCATAAAATAAGAATTTTTGGATATTTAAAAAATAATAAAAAATAAAGGGATCATACATCCGCCTTCATATTCTGTACGCCTTCAAAAGATATTAATGTTTATAAGTGGGCAACAAATCAATTTTGAAATTCAACTCCGTGCAAAACAGCACCCTGAATACCTTATTCTTTTTTCCATTCAAAAAATCACATTTAGATACCAATTTGACCAGTTAGACTTTTTGAGACTTTGCATGCAGAGAACTAAACTTATCAGGCTAGCTTTAATGATATATAATGTTTTTTTCGGATGTCCTAAAATAAAGCATTTCTGATATATTTAAATCTCCGTAAACGTTTGGAAACATAAAACTTTGGTTTGCGCTGCAATACAAAACTGGGTACCATTAACCAATCGGTTAGGATAAAATAATAATAATAAAAAAAAACATCCATTTTAAACAATTCTTATATAAGGGGTACAAATATTTAAAAAATGAAAATTAAAAAAAATGCTAGCCGATTTCAGATGTCTGACTGACACAATGGCTCTTGAATTTAACCCTTATTTTCTGGGACTGTTAACGGCGTTCGAGAGCGAAATCAGCTTTCTTCGGAGGCTAAACTTATGCTCTATTTAATGAAGGTGTTTGAACAACAATGCAGGTGACTTTGTTTGCAAAAACCTGTGATGATACGTCTAATAAAACAGAAACAATTCGAAATATTGACTTCTTAAAATTGGTTGGCAACACTGATTACTGCCCCCTGAAGTACATTTCTGGTCTCATCTCTATCTAAATTCCAAGTTTGGTGCTGATCTGTCCAATGGAATAGAAACAATTTGAAATATATATTTTTTTTAAATTGGTTGGTAACATTGAAAACACTGATGCCTGGGGCATCCGGAGTACGTCACTGATCTCTCTCAGTACCTAATGCAAAGTTTGTTGCTAATATGCCCAATAATATAAAAGCCATTTAAAATATATATATTTTTTAAATTGGTTAGCAGCACTGATAACTGCGACACCCGTGGTGCCTGGAGTACCACTCTCATCTCACCTCGTATCTAATCCCAAGTTTAGAGCTGCTTTGTCCAATGGAATGGAAGCAACTTGATTTTTTTTATTGGTTTGGTATTGTAAATTACGAACCAAAGTAATTAGGATTCCATGACAAGAGAGGGAAACAAAAAGTGCGAAATAAAAGAGCGAAATCAGTAAGAGAGAAATATTAAATGAGCGAATGATAAAAAGAGCGAAATAAAAAGGGCGCAAACTAAACAAGCAAAATAAAAACGGAGCGAAATGAAGAAATATTCTAAAGAAACATTGCTAAAGTAAATTGCATTTAGGTACATGACATTCAATAACATGTACTCGTGTTCACACATAATGTCAGTTCATGTAATTGGCATCTTTGTTTACGGTGTAGGTTTGTTCTGTACAACAGCAAATGATAGTGGCAAATAGATATTAACTTTTTAAATATCATACTCGTATACAGGGCTGAAACCGGGTCGCTTTTGGTGTCCCGGCTTAAGCGGAACATAGTTGACTCAGTAGCCAGGTGACCCGATTGACCGGAATGACCCGTTGACCCGATTGACCCGCTCTGGGAACTTAATGAACTAGGAATTCTTGGGGTCGTAATTTCGTGCTCTGCTGTATCGCCTCTGGTTCTGGTCATCCCTGAAAGAAACACTATTCAAACACAACGAAATACTTAGAAACTCTGCTTTAACTTTCGTCTTACCGGGTCGAAATAGGATCACCAGGTCAGACAGGGTTACAGGCACAGACCCGGTCCAAAATTGACCCGATGACCCGTTTCATTCTGCTCATGCGTACTTGTTATATTAAAGCTATAATCCCGCCGCCGCCAAAGCTTATCGGTAGCCTATAAATTAATTTAAATGCATTAATTCATGTTAAAATATCCCTGTACTGCACAAGCTAATCAAAGTACTTTGTCAAAATTCTATTTTTAAAAGTTGAAAAAATAATATAATCGCTGACGATACCAGTTATCTTAGAACGTTAATCAGAATTGCAACAAAGACGCCAATTACATGAACTAACATGTGTGATCAAGAGTATTGTTGTTAAATGTCACTTACCTACATACAATATACTTAAGCAATGTTTCTTTAGAACATTTCTTCATTTAGCTCTCTTTGTATTTCGCCCTTTATACAAAGCGCACTCTTAAATTTCGGCCTTTTCGATTTCGCTCTTTTTGTCATTCGATCGTTTAGTATTTCTTGTTTCGCTCTATTTCTTTTCGCTTTTTTGTCGTGATACAAGTAATTATCTATGTTTTACAATAGTCCGAGATTCAAAGTTACTTTTATAGAGATGTTACAAATTCGAAATTACGACCTACAACTTGACTTCAATGTGTTTTCCTTGATACTACATACAGCATGTCTGCTCTATGTAGCGCAGTAGTGTTTCTGTGAATAATGAAAACTTTAATACATAGATAGAATCAATTTATTCGAACAGTGTAGTGTTACAAGTACGCAAAACAATAGTATAATTTCCAATAACTATACATAGTAATGGCATATATACGGTATAATCCTGGAACCCGAACTAATCTGTGCTGACTCTGTTCGGAATCCGAAAAGTAAAATTATCTGAAAAAACTAATAAAAGACGCAGTAAATGTATAATCTTTTAGCGCATTGTAATAGGATAATAAACCATGAGCGCGTCAGCCACTACTGTAGGAAAGAAGGAAGAGGCAGACACGATGTTAGTGACCTAGTGTGTAATTCAAGGAGGGGACACGGGATACAAGTAGACGATAAAGTGACCCCACACTTTTCATTTTTAGACAAAATAACAGTTCTGTTGGCTTCAAATCTGTAATTCTTTCCTTGATATTATATATATATATATAACTTAATTTCGCTTCATTTTCCGTTTGGATATGTTCAGACAATCCAAAATTTCTTATTTCCGAGTTAGGGATTGACGAAATATATAATAGGTGATGAAACGTATCGGGACATCCACCTGAAAATGAACTAGAGTTTGGCCGCCTTTATCGGGAACCCTTGCATAGGAATACTTTAATCAGTTTGCTGAAGATTGTATGGTTGTCCTACGTTTGATGTGTCTGTGGCGTGCTAATAAATTATACATGAAGATTAGAGTAACTTACGGGGTCTTTATTAATCCACCATCTTGGAACTGTATCTATACACGACCTCTGATAAACGAGTATCGAATCGAATACAATCGATTGTTAACATCGATTAGTGTGATATGCTACACATTCCTTTCTTTTAAAAAATAAACAAATCATACAACTTGAATTACTTAATAGAACGCAAATTTCTTTTATTAAGTAAATCAATCTCTTCAAATCCTTTTCGCTTATTTACGACTCTACCACTTCTTGTAGTAATTACTATTTTTCATTAGGCTTACCAATTAATTCGGTCTACCATTACACATTTCTTGATTTGAAACACTACCTGATTGTTCATTATCTACATATTTTTTCTTTCTGTTTTCTTATCAGATTTATTTTCAACAGTTACACTTAACATTCTTATAACTGGTTTACAACTAGAAGATTTAAGATGAACTGAATTTTCTCTAAGAAGTTTGTTATTTTCGTTCTGTAGTCAATAAGATCATGGAGTAGTATGTTCTTTTACCGTCTTAGCTAATTTCCAAATACCAGGGCTATCATCTCTGTATCTAACGTTCTGATTAGGAACAAAATGTGATTTATCATAAGCAGATCTATCATAATATTCTTTTTGTTGTTCACTAATTTTACTTAAACTTTGCCTAGTTTCTTCGGATACAAATTAAGGTTTTGTGAAGCGATTATTAGTATGCATTTTTGTTCTTAACCTACGACCAATCAAAAGTTTAGCCTATGATCTGTCTAACCCTGCGATTGGAGAATTTCTGTATTGCAACAAAACAGAATCTAAAGAAGCGCCACTTTCATCACTTTTCTTAATTAATATTCTACTAATACCCAGAGTTCTTTCTGCAAGTCCATTTGATTTAGGGTAATGATGGCTACTGCTAATTATCTGAATATTCAATTCTTAACAAATTTATCACACTCAAATGAATCAAATAGAATGGTATTTGCAATTATAAATTGCGGAACGCAATGTGTGAAAAATAGATGCATAAACTGACAAATGATTTCACTTGAATACTTTCTTTTTAGTGGCAATATTTCCAACAATTTACAAAAATAATTCATAACTACTAAGTATGTTTGACCTTAACAATCCATAATATTTGCAACTACTTTTTGAAAGGGTAACTCTGGTACGTCCTGGAAACGTACCATACTTTGCAACTCTTATTTTGGTACTTTTCACAAATTGAACAATTTGCTACCATTTCTTCAATGTCTTTTGTAATACCCGTGCAATACATAACTTGTCTAGCATTAGCTCTTGTTGTCTCTGTACAAAAGTGTGTTTCATGCAACCACTTTAGCATTTCATGTCTTAACACAAAAGAAACATCTATTTTCTCATCTAAAAATATCAAACCATTTTCTATGCATAACTTATCATAGAGTAATACATTTATTTTTATCAGAACATTTATTTTTCTCTGTAGGACAACCTTCTACTATGTATTTCATCAAGTTAGTTAATACTGTATGTTTTGACAAAGCTTGTCTGTACTGATTTTTTTGTCGACATTAACACATATCTTTCTAAACTTTGCAGATCTTCTGTCAATGACTCATTTGTTTCTGCGACATTGTTAAGCAAGTAAGATATAGATAATAGGTCAGTTACGTACATGAATTTTCCTAGTAAGTACTTAACATTAAGGGCATATTTGTGAAGCTTAAGATTTATTCTTTACAACCTACTGTACATAACATCAGAGAGAGTTTTGCTCATTATTTTCACTAATGGTTTATGATCAGTGTGCACTACAACTCTTTTACCATATACAAAATCATGGAATCTATTTGCGGCATACAAAATTACTAAAAAAATTAATAAATCTGGCAGTAACCTTTTTCTGTTTCGGTTACGGTACTGGGTGCTAAAGCTACTGGCTTATTATCCTGCAGTAAACAACAACTACATCAACCCCTACACAACAATCCATCTTTAGAACTATCACATTGTATTTCAAGTGGCTTACTGGACTCTTATATATACAATGTTGGTGGTGAATTTAGAAGTTGTTTTATGTCATTTAATGCTTTTTCATTCACTGGCAATCACATAAACTCCACATTTTTCTTGAGTGGTGCTGACATTGTTGACAAATGTGGAACGAACCTTCTTAACTACCCGATCGTACCTAATATTCTCTCTAACTCGAGCGCACTTTTTGGAATTTGCAAATTAGGAATTGCTTCTACAAATTCAGGATTGGGACAAATTCCCTTTTTAGAAATGAGATGACCCATCAATTTTATTTTTTTGTACTGTAAATTATTTTCATTAAATTTGACACCATACTTCCTAGCCTGTTCTACAACCCTGTTGAGCATTTAATTATGTTTTTCTTTATCCTCAGCGACGATCAAAATGTCATCCAAATACACAATCACGCCATTTATCAACCCAAACACCTCGTTATTTATTTTTTGAAATATTTCTGGAGCACAGCTTACATGAAAACTTAATCTAGATAATCTGCATGCGCTATATGTGGTTGAAAATGTACACTACTTACTGGCCTTTTCGTCAAGCTCTATTTGATAGAACCCACCTTTACCACAGTAAACACAGAATTTTTCACTCAAGAGCTAGTTCTTCTAATGCTGATGAGACAATAATATCTTTTTATAGCTTTATTGAGGTCGTGTGGATTAATATATACTCTTAACGAGTGATTTGACTTTTCTACTAAAACTAAATTACTAAACCATTCATATGGTGTATCAAGTTTAACAATAATATTCAATTTCTCTAAATACATCCAGCTTTTGTTTTAAGTTTTCTCGCAAAGCTATAGATACTCTATTTGTTGTCCTAGCTACAGAGCTGCATCATCTTTTATGCTAATCGAACATTTTTTGTAAGAAATTAACCTTCAAATAAATCTTGATTTACTTTAATGAATTCGTCTTTGTCAGTGCTTTGTACGAATCATACACTAGTAACATGTATACTCTGCCAACTTACTAAATTTTATTTATTTTATTTTTATTTATTTATTTTATTTTTATTTATTTATTTTATTTTTATTTATTTATTTATTTAGTGACAACACAACAGGCAATGGCCTAATTATAGTGTTGAGCTTTACAAAGTAGTTGTACAGAGTTTATTGACAATTGCATCTCTAAATTCTTTAGGTGACATATAGCATACGTCCAGATCATTGTGAACGGTACAGAGTTGGTTATACATAGTTAACACACATAAATTAAGCCACACACAAGCATGTAAGATTAATTTATACTAGTTTCGTATTTTTATTGTTTACAAATACAAAACTCCAAGGTATTCGTAAGTTGGCAGAGTATACATACACACCTTAACTCCCTAACTTACAAATTAAGAAAGTTTTTAATAAAACACTGATTGCGTAACTCCATAAGCTTCAAGCACAATTTTGGATGATTTTGACGTGTGAGTCTGCTTAACAAGTTTGTAAATACGATATGGTAAAATACTTCTGGAAGCTCCTGTATCAAGCTTAACATTTACACATGTGTTACCAGCAACAATTTTTTGCAAACACTCTTTACCATTGCTTGAATCAATATTTTCAAATTTCATGTTGTCACTTGATTTCTTGCTTTCATCAGCAACACTACAAGTATCGCATGTAATAGTGTTCTTTGCACTTTCTCCTCTTGGCACTTTCAACAGCTTTGCACTTCCTTTCCTTGCATTTTCTACGGTAGACATTTTGGACAGCCTTGTGCCTCCTTTCTTTGGCACTTGCTGTAGTAAACACTTTAGACTTTTTATTAATTTCAGCGCACTTTCATTTTCTGACAACTTAATTTGCACAGATGCTATATTGAATGCTTCACTTTCATTATCAGTTACTGTTTTCACTTATTTTTACCTTCACTAACGGTTTTATTTTTATTTTTGCACTTCACATGAAAATAGCTCAGCATGCCAGGCGCCTGGCACTTTTCTCCGTATGCTTGACACTTTCTTCTTGCATCGCTTCTGTTGCACATTTACAAGTACTCTGATAATTGTCACCATCACTTGTAGTTTTCGTTAATGCATGCTGCCTCGTACTTGACTACATCTGATGAAATCCTTTACTTTTGGCTTGACTTTCTGCTAGCATATTCACTTCTGACACATTTGGATGCTGCATAACCTCTGCATGTAACTTCCTTAATTCCGCTGCACGACACACTTTATCTACTTTTTCTACACTGAGATCATGAACACCAAGGAAAAGCTCTTGGAGATTCAAGTCTGTTACTACCATTATTATGTTATCATGAAGCATGGTGTCAAGTTCAACAAACTCACAGACTGCACTTAACTTTTTAAATCAGTTAGAAAATTGTTAAATGACTCAACATCTCTCTTCCGCCTGTAATACCTGAATATTTCAATTACAACATATTTCATCGGTTTCGCGTACTCTTTAAATGCTTTCACAACCTCGTCAATGTCACGTGCTTAGTCTTCATCCAGATCAAACATATTGAACAGTTTTGGGGACTCTTGAATAAATATATTTAAGAGCATTATTACAATAAGATCTTTTGTCTTACTATTTAAGCCCGTAGACTTTTCATAGATGTCAAAGCTCCGCTTAAACCTTCTCACAATTTCCACTGAGTTGCCTTTCAGTAATAACGGTTTTGGCGATTTGAAGGTCTCCATGTACTTTTACAGCCTCTGATCTAACAGTTGCTAACCTGCAACTTTTATACACACATAGTTTCTTTTCTTTACTTTAGTTTCCTTTCTCGTAGGTTCCACACTGTATTACGGTTTCATAACGACCACAGTATCATTAAAACTGCGACATGTTCTATGGTTAATATATGCTGATTAGACTAACTTACGTGAAACTTATTAATACACCATCTTGGAACTGTATCTACAAACGACTTCTGACTAAACGAGTATCGAATCGAATACAATCGATTACTAACATCCATTAGTGTGATATGTTACAATGCAGAATAACAGTGCATTCCTCGCGGAGCGCTGAATTTAGAAGATGTGTCGATATGAATTGGTGAGGTCAAGCATGAAATAAGCATTCTAAAGTATTACAGAAATGTTCTATGGGTTTCAGATCAGGACTCTTTTCAGGTCGATCTATTAGTGTGACGTTGTTGTCAAAATAGTCCCCCAAAGATCTTGAAGTATGGACGGTTCTGTGTCAAGTAGAAAGACACAATGATCATTCCCGAAATGGTTTTTGATACTAGGCAGCAGGAAAGTGCCTCAAACGTCAAAGTTACATTGCAGCTTAACATTGGCAAGTAAAATAACAAGAGAGTCAAACCCTAGGCGAGAACTATGACAACATTCTAATCCCACCATCGTAAAATTTCACGGTCGGTACTAAGGCTGGTAGATGTCGTTCACCAAGCATTCGCCACGCACACACACACACACACACACACATGCACTACCAACGAATCACCACATTGCATACATGCTTCATCATTCCACTCACCGTTATTGTTCTATGGTCCAGTTTTGACGTTCCTTATAGACCACAATGTGGTGTTTGGCATTTGTCTGTGTGATGTGTGGCTTATGGGTGACTGCGTCGTCTCCATCTGGACAAGGTTTCCGCATCGCGCGAACAAACAGTGATAGTACTTGGAGTCCAACAGAGAATTATACAAATGAAAGCCGAGGAAGATAAGCAAAGGAACTTTAAAGATTTAGCGAAAAAACTGGAAGAAACAATGAAGAAAGAGAAGGAAATTTTGGACAAATTCGGACAGAAAACACCGACCTTCGCTGATGCTGTGAAGAGACCACCAATATCAGAGCGAGCACAGAAAATTGCTGCGATTACAGACAGAGAAAACCCATCTTTTTTTGTAAAACCGAAAGCCGGACAGACCTTAGCTCAATTAAGATCGAGCTGGCTAGAGACTATCAATCCGGAGAAAGACAAGATAAGAGCAACGATTTTTACGGGAAAAAACTTAATGGTTGTTCAGGCCGAAACTAAAGAAGATGCAAATAAAATAATTAACAAGGAAGGGATAAAGGAAACATTCAATGTAGAGGAACAGAAGAACCGCAATCCACAGATCATAGTATATAACGTGGAATCTGATCTGAAGGATGAGGAAATTGTGAGGAAAATTATTAATACAAACATAGATGAAGAAGAAGAGGCGCAGAAGGCAATGAGGGACACTAAAGTTAAATTTAGAACAGGGCCCAAAAATAAGAGGACCTGTCACGTGGTGATTGAGGTTGCCCCAAGGACAAGAGAACTATTAATGGCTAAGCCAAGGCTCTACATAAACTACACGAGCCATATGCACAAAGACTTTTTATGTTGTAGCTAAATGTTTTAAATGCAGAGACCTCGGTCATACAACTCTATTTTTCGGAGACGAAGAAGTCTATACACACTGCGGAGAAAAAGGACTTCGACGAGAAAATTGCGAGAAAAAATTCAACCAGCCATTTGTATACCCTGCAAACTAAGAAGAAAAGAATGCAAAGCTAAAGAACTAAAGGACTGTCAGACGTACAAGATACTCGAAGCGAGACTCATTAATAAAACAAATTATGGATTTTAGAATCAGTGAAGATCTATAACGAGCTAGAATATGGATTAAGGAAATGACTTGGGTTGATAAAGACGAAGAAAGAAAGTTTATTGAATGGCTGGGAAAAATAGAGGAGACATATAGCGAAGAAAACTCACTGACAATAACCGAAGACTGGCTAAATTGTAAACGAGAAAAACAAATAATAATGGATTTCATAAATCCAGATCTGACAACCTTTCCGAGAGGATTCGCTGTGGATATGGTTGAATCCTACACTGACTTTAATTTGGAAGAAATGAAACAATTGAAAATTAGCAGAAGCGATTGCAGCGAGGTAATTATTTATTATTCTGAGAATAAATATGGGTGTCAATTTATTCACGGAAGATCAACCAAGGAGAATTTTAAACAAGATCTTCGTACCGTGCTAGTCTACTACCAGGGAGTGAAATTGGAGAAGAAAACAGAAATAAATATCCCGTGCATTGGTATGCTATTATGGAGGTGCAACCCGGACCAAGTCCTTGAAGAATTCGAGGTATATGATAAAGAAGATAACAAATTAATTTTTAAAATGTTTGTACCAGACAAACGAATAATGAAAAACCTAATTAGTAGCGATAAAGGAACCTTCAGTATTTTTTATCCACCAAGAAGAAAACAAGACACAAACATAATTCTCCATGAACAAGAACAGCAGAAATTAAGATACAAGACTCAGACTCTGAGGACGAAAATAAAACAATGTCATCAGATTCTAATGCGGACATGGAGATTAGTCACGCAACAGATACATTAGAAGAGGATCAATATCAAATATTTTTGGAACAAAGAAAAGTAAAAAACAAATCTCCATCACAAAAGAAGAGAGACAGGAATAGGCTAATTGAATTCAGAAGAAGGATAAGGGAAAATAAAAACGAGGACGAACTTAACGTAACGAATAAAAAGGAGATTGGGGTGCAAACTGAAAAAAGAAAACTTGGCGACGAAGATGGCTGCAACTTTTTACACCAAGCGATAGAACTGGAAATGAATGCGTTGAATTTGCTGAAGGAATAAAGGAAGATTCGAATGCTCGTGGTAAGAACATGAATGAAGAAATCTTGGCAGAACCGAGTGTTGACATTGTAGACAACAGCGAAGAAAACCCAAAAAAAGAAGAGAAAGAGGAAACAATATCAAGAAAGCAAACGAAGAGAATCATTAGAGAAACCATCTATGACCCAAAATTGGAATTATGGAATACAAGAAAAGGCATACAAATTATCAATATTAGAAGACCCACAGATCTTAGTTGTTGCCTTGAGACATTTGGTTAGGAACCTGCAGGATGAAGTAGAACGAATAACTTTTCCAATACCAAACGCGGTCGATAGAATAACGCTGAAAAGGAACAACATACCAACGGATCCCGGGGAGCTTTTGTTGCAGGTTGATGAAGTCTTCGAAAGAAGAGCCGAATACCTAGATTTAAACGAGGTAAACCGAGATTTCATAAAGGCCCATGGTAGGGCGGTCTTGGACTTGAGAGAGTCATGGCCGCGCTGCTATTCACATACAAGACATCCCAGATAGAATGCAGCCGGAAAAGTGCTCTGCGCTGCAGCTTAACGCACAAGGCTCTCGATTGGTTGGCTCCGAATTAAGAAAGATTACAGAAGAACTCCAAATTGACATCTTATGCTTACAAGAGCCGTACACTTATCAAGGCCGATTAACGGGACTATCCACAAACGCTGAAATTATAATATCTAACAAGACTCAAAAACCAAAATCTGAAATTGTAAACTTTAACAAAAAGTATAAGCTATTAGAGATTCATCAGTACACAGATGAGTGGACTACTTGTGCTGAATTATTAACTGAAAAAGAAAAAATAATAATAATAAACATTTATTGTCAATACCAGTATGATATTGAACCCTTTTTGGACAAGCTAAACACCATTATAAGCGAATATTCAAATCATAAAATATTAATAACAATGGATGCTAACGCAAAATCCCCCATGTGGTTCAGTAATGTGCTAACAGATCGAGACAGAAGGAGAGGGGAAGCTCTTGAAGACCTAATTATGGCAAATGAATTAATAATAGCAAACCAGGAAGGAGAATTACCAACCTTTCGGGGCCGAGCGGGTGCCGGGACAAACATTGATGTGAGGCTTACAACTACCAATTTGGCCAATCAAATTAGCGAATGGCAGGTATTGGACGGGAATACTAGTAGCGATCATAATGCAATCAAGTTTATAGTCTCGGTATCTAAACCGGAGGCAGCACGGAGCATTGTCGAAGAAGGTGAACAAATACGCTATAACATCTGCGGATGAACAAAGAAAAATTTGAAGCAAACTTGATACTACCACAAATAACACCAAATATCAACTTAGATAATTTGGCTGAAGAACTAAAAAATTCCACAATTCGGGCAATAAAAGCTTCGCTGCCGCCGGGGGATCGATAGGTAACACAAATTTGGCGAACGCCCCTTTCTGGTGCAATGAGCTCACAAGACTTAGACGCATTACAAGAGCCAAAAGGAAGGCATACCAAAAGGCAAGTTACCCTGATCTGAGAAGAAGAAAACTCGACGATTATAGGGAATCAAAGGACAACTACAAACAGCTATTAATACAAAAGAAAACGGAAACATGGAACGATTTTGTTGAAACAAACTTAGCAACTGACCTGTGGGGTAAACCCTATAAAATCTGTATGAGAAAGTTATCACCAACTAGTATATCAACTTTGGAAAAACAGGATAAAACGTATACCGAAACCTGGAGAGACTCAGCGGAATATTTAGTAGAAGAACTAATCGCAAAAGACAGAAGATAACGAAACAGACGAACAAAAAGACATCAGAAAACTTATGAACAATATCATTAATCTACAAATTCCTGAGGAAGAAATACCAGAAATTAAGAACACAAAACTAGAAATAGCTATAACATCTTTAAAAACGAAGAAAGCCCCAGGACCGGATGCAATAAAATCGGAGATATATAAGAATTCGAAAGAAATCTGGGTCCCATACTTAACTCGCCTTTTTAATGAATGTATCAGGCAGGGACGTTTCCCAAAAAATTCTAAGGAAGCGAACTTAATTATCTTTTTGAAGAGCTTGGAGAAAGCTAAGATAGATCCTAGATCGTTCCGCCCAATATGCTTGCTGAATGTAATCAGTAAACTGTTTGAGAAGATAATAATAGCAAGGTTACAAGCAAGCAGAACGGATTTAGAAAATGATAACATGCAATTTGGATTCAGAATAGGCAGGTCAACGCAAGACGCCATTAACAAATTCTGTACAGACATTAACAATTCTGGCGCAAATGATGTACTTGCGTTATATGTAGACATTAAAGGAGCCTTCGATAACCTCTGGTGGCCAGCGTTGTTTAATAATATGACTGAAATGAAAATTCCGCTATATATTATTAGGGTATTGAGGGACTACTGCCAGGACAGGAATATTACATTTAGGGCTCCGGGAGAGAAAATAACAAGATTACCCAATAAAGGATGTCCACAGGGGTCTGTATGTGGCCCAATATTTTGGGACATATGCATTGCCCCCTGTCTCAAAGTTCTGGATCGGATGGAAGAAGTAACATCGGTAATGGCGTATGCAGACGACCTCGCTATTTTGGTGGAGGGAAAAACTCGAAGACAATTAGAGATTAGGACTAACAAGATCACCACAGTATTAGAGAATTGGTGTAATGAAAATAAACTTAAAATTTCAGTTAATAAGACTAAGTATATGATATTTAAAAGAAAGTTAGAGCGAAATCCTACAATTAAGTATGAAAATCAAACTATTGGAAGAGTTGATAAGTTTAGATATTTGGGAGTTGTAATTGATGAAAAGTTGAACTATAACGCCCATATTGAGGAAACTACTAATAAAATTTTGAAATTTGGAAATAAGATAATAACATTGGCAAGCACTAAATTTAAGTTACTCACAAAAATTTTGAAATTATATAACTCACAGATAGTAAATGCTATTGGCACCTATGCGTCCAGTGTTTGGGCACATAGGTTGCAAGAAAACAAATCATTGGCGCTAAAACTTAACAGAGCTCAAAGAACCATCTTACTGCGAATGTCTGGAGCATATAATACAACACCGGGGGAAGCCATAAATGTCATTCTGGGGATAAGACCTTTACATCTAGAAGCAATCAAAATGGCAGCTCAGTATTGGATAAAGCATGAAAACCAAATAAGAGCTACGGAAATTTTGCGGGAAATTCCACAAGATATAAAAGA
>JAGDQP010031425.1:0-21945 GCA_022664845.1 Lepisma saccharinum
TACAGATCTTTTCTTACACCACTTACTTAAAAAAAAAAAAAAAAAAAGTGGAAAGATTTTTACAATACTAACCGGTACTTTAGAATGGATGGACGTTCTTAAAAAAACAAAAACAAAAACAAAAACCTTTTCTACATGTAAGAAAACAAGTAAGTCGCAACTCAGTTGTGATACTGTGTACATGCGTTGCCGCCATACTTCAGCATCGGGAATCCTATTTGGATGACCTGTGCAGGCTCGAACTCGGCTCACCGAGACCTTTTAACGACATCTCAACGAGACCAAGATTAAGGCCATCCTTAATTTAGAGTATTTTTTAATTATAAAATTACTTTTATCATATAAATTATATTTGAAGAGTGCATGAAAAGATACGGGGATATCTATTTTTGAAAAATAATAAATAGTTTCCACTCCTAATAATATTAAACGGATAAGCAGAGTACGGATAGGTAATAATATGTCAGATAGTTTCAAGATTCGCAACGGACTGAAACAAGGCGATGCCTTGTCCCCACTACTGTTTAACTTTGCGTTAGAATATGCGATTTAAAAAATTAAAGGGGACAAAAAGGGGCTATCATTGAATGGTTTGAACCGACTGTTTGTATACGCGGATGATGTAGATTTAATAGGGGACGATATAAATGCACTACAAAGCAACACCGATGTCTTAGTAGAAGCGTGCCATGAGATAGGTCTACAGGTAAACATAGATAAAACAAAATACATGATAACAAGCCGAAACACAGGGAATGAAGGAAATAAAAACATAAGAGTTAGGGATGAGGTCATAGAGAAACTAAACGAATTTAAATACTTGGGAGCGTACGTAACAAGCAAAAATGAGGTCACGGAAGAAATAAAAAGTCGTTTAGTATCCTTGAATGCGTGTTTCTATTCAATTCAAAAACTTCTAACATCGCGATTAATATCAAGGAAATTGAAAATATACAGAACGGTTATTCTGTCGGTAATACTTTACGGTTGCGAAAGTTGGAGTACGACCCTAGCAGACGAACATAAATTACGTGTATTTGAAAATAAGGTTTTGAGAAACATATACGGACGAGATGACTGGAGAGTGGAGGAGACTGCATAATGAAGAACTCCACGGACTGTACGATTTACCAGATGTCGTAAAAATAATGAAATCGCGACGACTAAGGTGGGCAGGCCATGTAGCTCGGATGGGGGAAAAACGAAGATTATATTCTATCCTGGTTGGAAGGCCGGATGGAAGGAGGCCGTTGGGAAGACCGAGAGGTTGTTGGGAGGACAATATTAGAAGAGATCTTCGAGAAGTAGGTTTTTGTGATGAAAACTGGCTTGATATTGCTCAGGATAGAATCCAATGTCCAACGTTTGTTACTGCGGCGATGAACTTGCGAGTTCCATAAGTCATAGAGTTAGTTAGTTAGGTAATAATACTAAACAATGACAGCTAACTCCTAAGAAAGTTTATGTCCAAAAGCGCAAATAATCCACAAATTATAGTTCTTCTTAAGAGTATTAAATATATAGGAGTAAATGGAAGGACTTCAAAATGCGTATCACGAGAAATGATCTTTCTTCAACATCACCTCTTCTTTCCCTGTACTCTCCATTTGTAATTGCCTCAGTTATACCGCTCATACAATTAATTTTATCTTATTTAAGTGAAAATATTTATTTTATTGCATTATTGCCAATGGTGTACTAAAAAAATGTTACCTACGGAGGCGCTTGATTCACGAATAATTTGTTATGGATATTCTAATAAACTTGGTTCTTAAAGCTGGAGAAGAGGCGATAAAAAACTAAAATGATCCGACAATGGTATCTCTAGGATGGTATTTGAAACTTACCCAGTAATTACGAGGTAAACAAGCACGTGAGAGTTAAAAGTTACGTTTGAATCTCATTCTTTACAGTAACACGCGTCAAGTATTCATAGCTTCTTGCGGATTCTTTATACTGTAGAGAGTGGAAAAAATTTGGGGTCTATATTCTAGTATCAAAAAGTTCTCATGAAACAAAGAGAAAGTATATTTGAAAAAATATAAAAAAAAAACAAATGTAGTTTCGGAGATAGGGCCTCAGAAGTGAGAACAGCATCGTCATAAATAACGTTATATCTCAACAAATAATGACGTAAACCATACCTATTTAGTAAATCATACTGGAAGTTTTACCCACAACATCTGTCTGTACAAAAGCTTATGGTTGACGAATGCACAGAGCAAGGGCGTCGCCAGAAATTCTCCGCTAGGTGGGGGGCAACACTAAAGGGACACAAACATTATGTGTGTGTCAGTCAGAGATATGGGAGAAATTTACAGATGAACAATGAAGGGGAGCCTATTATTACGTACTATTGCTGCAGAACGTTCATTTGACTACAGTTTACTATTTTCTTAACCACCATCTTTGGAAAAGTTAGATTTTTCTCCTTCTGATAGCACTATCGTTTGTATTGGCAAGCAAGAGAGTACCAATTTCGGAATTTCTGGCAGAGTGGAAATTGAAGCGTGAAATTCCCAAATACCTATAAATACTTCCCTGGAACCTTATTTATTTCCTACTTTCTAGGGAAGAACTTGCTGAATTATAAAATTGAAATAAGCATTTTCAAATTGACGAAATGGAATCTGAACTCACTGTTAGAACACGGTATTGTACAAAAGTTTAAACAGTGACGTATCACTAACGTCGGACAGTAATAAGTACAGTACATTATCTTTGAATAGTAAGGATCATCAAATGTCTTACTACCTGACGTTTCAGAACTCATTGTTCATGACAATGGGATTTAATGTGTGGTCAATGGTAATTAGATAATTTAAAGACAGAGATGGCATAAGGTTGTCAGATACAGAAGAGTTTCAATATTTCAGGTAAAGTTAAAACAATGAATAATAGTGCTTACATCAAATGTTATTAGTAAGCAAAGATCATAGAAAGAATATATTTTAACAAACATTAATAGTTTATTTATGTACAAGATTTTCTGGCAAAGAAGAGGTTTATTAGGTAAACTTTCTGTTCTGCGTGAGTTATTAATCATGGCCAAATCACGCTGTGGAAGACTGTACCGTTAGCAGCGTGTGTTGTATGATTTTTTTTTTTTTAGTTTAGATTAAGAACTAAGAACAATGACTACAATTAGTAATATACTGTCTTAAAACATTGTTTAATGTATTCTTGATTAACGACATTGTTACTTCATCTGTAGCTAAATGATTGCCAGGAAATAGCGAGTCTTCTGTAGTTTAAAGTTACCTAATGGTATAACACCAAAAACTGAACAAGCCAAGAGGAGAGCAACCAGCTTCAGATTCGTTTTGTGTCGCGGTGGCTCAATGGAAGATCGCTCACCTCTAGTACGTAGGGCCCCTGTTTGATCCTGGCTCGTGCCATTTGGCTTTGTGGTGGACAAATACCGTGGGTATTCTCGGGGTTCTACCGTTCCCTCCCAGTTTCTTCATTCCACCAATTCTTCCAGCATTATCCGTTCGCTTTCTTACCTAAAGGCCTGTAAAAGTTCAAATTCAGATTCGTTTAAGAGCCCTTGGTAATCAGGCTTCACTTTTAATATTTTAAAAATAATGGACAAATGA
The DNA here is from genome assembly GCA_022664845.1 of Lepisma saccharinum. Classification (NCBI taxonomy): domain Eukaryota; kingdom Metazoa; phylum Arthropoda; class Insecta; order Zygentoma; family Lepismatidae; genus Lepisma; species Lepisma saccharinum. The sequence continues at coordinate 3,600 of JAGDQP010031425.1, forward strand.
CAATCAAAATGTTATTTTAGAAAGTGGGGTAGATAATACTTACGAGCATCTATCAAATGAGGTAATCCATAATTTGAAGATAGCTTTTATTGATGGAAATTTGAAAACTTTGGCTATACCGTTTGAAGTTGCGACCTTTGAATATCTCAGCTAAGAAATTAGCCTCAAAATCTGAAACAGCTCATTTCAAAAATGATAATGAGCACTAGATAGGTCGCGTTAAAAAAATTCAGTATTGTTCTTGATTTGTTCGGTACTTCTAAATTATTTAAAATACGAGGGTGTGAGTATCAATGTATTTTAAGATGAGAGCCTCTAAATTCTTACTATAAAAGAATGTTGATATTACGATTGGCTTATTTGTGCTTTCTAAACTTTGTAAATAAGATTGTGTGTGTGTCTGTGTGTGAGAGAAAGAGAGAGAGAGAGACAGACAGAGGAAGAGAGAGACTTCTATTCTTTTTTACTTGTTTTCAAGGAAAACTTGGTTAAAAAAGTATGGTACAATAGTGTCATTCGTGTTTTTACTTCTGATGTTTTTACAAAGTTTGTTTTGTGGTTGTAAATTGGTGTATTTGTGATTATAACGATTAAAATGAATATGGCAATAAATCAGGAAATTTAACAGCAGTATACCAAGTTCTCGTTATGAAATGAATGCAGTGTAAAGCATAATATATGGAAATAGAGTAGCAAGAGATATAAAGGGGCAATTTCCCCTCCCTGCCGACGCCCTTAGCACAGAGTGAATTTCTGAGCGTGCCTATTGGGTATGCGTATATAAAACTGCGAAGTCGGGTACGTACGTAAAAATGAAACCCATTAGGCGGCTAAAAGTGTCCTACCCCCCCCCCCCCCCCCTACCGCGAAAAAACAAACTCTGCGACTACGTGCCTCAAGAAAGTACCACAACACTCGTTTATAAATGCTATACTACTGATCAAACTGTTTTTGAGTCGTGTCCAACTTTTAGTTTCTTGCGAAGTGATTACCGCATATTGATATTTTTATCAACTTCATTTGTCGCGTTTTCGGTATAACTATTTCTTTTACATTTCACTTCCCACAATGTCAATAGGCTTTCATCTGTACAATGTTTTCGAAAAGCTCAACTCTGAATATAACTTTCTCTTCAGTATCCTTTCAAAGTCAATAAAAATGGAAGGGAGTATATACAGCACAGCATATGGCGGTCATTCAGTTAGTCCAGAAAAACGTGTTCACCCCACACACTACCACCGCAGTAGGGAAGATTTTGCGGTTTTCCCTTACACAATAACATTTTAAGAAATTGTTTCCTAAAGAGAACTTCACTATTGCTACGTAGTTTGGAAAAAGCTCAGACGGGCGCGCGGCGATCGAAGTATTTATAATCATCTGGTGGCCAAAAATAGAACTACAACATGTTCAAAATAAGCGCTTCTCCACCCTGCCTTTAGATCAACCTTAACTTTGTTCTAGCTAATTTTCTTTTCAGGTACGCTATAAGAAGCTTGTATGTAAGTAGTTGTTCGAGATATTAATCAGTCATATGTGCAGAACAATACAGAAATACAGATGTTCCTTCTCTATATGTAAATGATTAATGTCTTACCCAAATAAATATTACCTCGCGTTTGAAAATTTGATCTCTTATTTTGGAAGAAGAGTCACTTAATAGTTCTTGTACGTTTCTTACACTTGTATACTGAATACGACTTTTTCTGACTGCATTTCCTATACTGTATCCCACTTTCTCTGATTGTGTTTCCTATATTGTATCCCACTTTCTGTGACTAAGTTTCCTATAGTGAATCTCACTTTCTCCGACTGCGTTTCATGCACTGGATCTCATTTTCTGGCTGCGTTTCCTATACTGAACACCACTTTCTTTGACTGCGTTTCCTATATAGAACCCCACTTTTCTGACTACCAGTTTTTATAACTTTTTAATACAAGGTAACCAAAAACGTTTTTGCCGTTCTAGAGCAGTGATAAACAAAGATCAATACAGTAGACGGTACGTACCTTTATGTTTCAAAGTAAGCTACATCAGCATCGAACACCTTTTGCCAACGTTCCTGGTGCACAATACCCTGGTGATAAAATTCGGCGGTCTTCGAGGCAAAGAAGTCCGTGAGTGCGTTCCGTAGGTCTCCCTCATTGGCGAAGGATCTCCCACAGAGGTGGGTGTCGAGGGAATGAAATAGGTGGTAATCTGTTGGCGCAAGGTGCGGTGAATATGGTGCACACCCTTACGATTCAACAATGCCGGCTGCTTCTGGCATTGGATAAGGAGAAACCTTGCTTAATCGACTCAGGAGGACTCCTGATCCGTATTTCTCGTGTTCTCGGGGTACTCCCGCTTTCGACCATCCTGACTCAGGAGGGTCGATTTCATGACTCCGTCTGGCATTGACCTCAAGACTCAGGGGGTCGATTTCATGACGGTTTTTTCCAAGTGTATTTACAAAACGGTTTCAGTTGGATCAGGAGCAAGGTTTCAGTTTGATCGGGAACTCATTATTTCTGAAACGACAGTTGGTGACTCGACTCAGGAGGGTGGTTGGAAGGCCGGATGAAAGGTCTTTGGGGAACGCCATTCTACTTGCTGAATCGTACAGTCCCTGCTTCATGAAATAGACCTTCCTGAGTGACCACCGCCTCTTAGAAAAGAATTCAGTTGGATCAGGAGTCACTCAGGAGGGTGACCGGCCGACGCGACCGCCACAACGAAGAGGGTCGACCCTCCTGAGTAATCGACTCAGGCTTTCTATCTGTAGCTCTGTTGTTTCGCAAGTAGAATGGCGTTCCACAAGCATGCTAGGTTGGGGAGGGGGGCTCAAGGGGTCGGCGTGGGGGACGTCCTACTGTGGACATCGAGTTGTGTTAAACGGCATAATGGGACAAGAATGTGGGAAGGTAGCACGGCTAATCACTCCCTTCTGATCCCACCAAACACAGTTCTGCAGCACGCCAATACAAGATTAAGCAAGGTTTCAACGCCATTCTACTTGCTTTTGTTACACCAATTTTGGAACAAAAGCAAGTAGAATGCATAAAGAAAATAATCGACTCAGGAGGGTCGATAAGGAAGTAGAATGGCGTTCCACAAGAAAGAGGGTCGATTTCATGACTCTTTACTTCCTATCTTCCATCTGTTCGTGTAGAGCACACTGTGGCCCCTTCCACCAGGTCACACGGATTTTACTTCCTATCTTCGACCCTCCTGAGTCGATTAAGCTTGCCCGGGAACAAAAGCAAGTAGAATGGCGTAGTGAACAACCGTTGTATGCTGTGTAGTCAACGTCATCGACTCAGGAGGGTCGATTTCGTAAATTTGACTCCTGATCCAACTGAAACGCCATTGAAACTTCTTTGAGCAACTCAGTTTCACTTGTTCTACGTGCGGAGGGTTAATCGACTCAGGAGGGTCGATTTCATGACTCCTGGTAGTAAAATTCAGTATTCTGGGCGTCTAATTTTCTCTAAGCTTACAAGATGCACAGCATTAACACTAAACTTTGCAGTTCCTTTTTATTTCCTCCTGAGTCGTCATAACCTCAGTGAAGCAAAAGTTCGACCCTCCTGAGTCAGAAAGAAGAGAAAGCCACACAAAGTGGGGCCCTCCTGAGTCGATTAAGCAAGAATAGAGAGAGTGGTTCCAAAATTTGTATTTCCCATCCCACAGGCAAGGCAACGATGGCTAAGTAATAGAAGCGAAGCATATACCAACCACGTTGTGTATTTAAAGCTCTCGTGCAGAAACTTGCTTTAAATACACTTGGAAAAAACCTGCGCCATTTATTTTACTTCCTATCTTGTTGTTTCTCGTCCTTGGTTCTGTTTCTTCTGCCAGTAATCGGAAGGTACTGCTTGGCAAGTAGAATGGCGTTCAACATTCGAAATGGGGTGCTTTTGTTCCAAAATTTGAAATCTACCCTCCTGAGTCGATCTCTCTTTCTCTCCCTTCCTCTCGTTTTCAAAATTAAAGCGCATTTCTTGTGGATCTCTTACTAGTTTTGATACTCCCCAGAGTATAATCGTCCCTCCTGAGTCGATTAAGCAAGGAAAGGAGTCCACTCCTGATCCAACTGTGGCCAAACACCCCAGTTGGATCAGGAGAATTTCCACAAGAAATGTGCAAATCGACCCTCCTGGTCATCCACCGTACTCCACGGACATTAAAATTCAGGTTTTTTCCAAGAGAATCCCTGGCAAACAACCCTACCAGGAGTCATGAAATTTCCACAAGTGACCGGCCCATCTCCACTTTTACTGAAACCTTGCTTAATCGACTCAGGAGGGTCGATTAACTGAAACCTTATTTTAGGGAAGGGAGTAAGTGGCAGTTGGATCAGGAGTCAAATTTGACTCCTCTCTTTCTCTTTGAATGGGAGGGGGAAGGAAAAAGATCATAACAGACCCTCCAGCGACTTTAATCTGTTTTTTCTTTTGGCAACCAGGTTAGACGTTCCACAAGAAATGCGCTTTAAATACACTTGGAAGACTCCTGATCCACACCAGGTTTCGATCAGGATATACGGGCCGAAATCTGATCCAACTGAAACCTTGCTTGCGCTTTAAATGCACTTGGCAAAAACCTGAACTTGCTTTTGTCACCCTCCTGAGTCTGCACCAGCGCATTCTTTGTCAAAATTTTCGACCCTCGTGAGTACTTGGAGAAAACCTCCACGTCATCGACCCTCCTGAGTCGATTAAAAAAATATGCCAGTACGAATTTTTGCGTTTTTCCCTCCTTCTTCTCCGGAGTCGATTAAGTAAGTCTTATTTTTGCTCGACGAGGTAAAGTGAGACTCCTGATCCAACTACCAGGAGTTGTATTTCAGGAGGGTCGCACACTGACCGGGTTGTAACCAGAATGGCGTTCCACTTAAAGCGCATTTCGCATTTCTGGTGGAACTTCCAACTGAAACCTTGGTTGAAGAGAAATTTGTGGAACGCCATTCTAATTGCTTTTATTACAAATCCTCCCACCAGCGTCCTCCTCTTCTCTACAACTGGATTGTTAGAAAGCAGCCGTTTTCTATCCACTGCTCGATGAAGGCTTCCCGGGTCGTGGTGGGAAAGAGAATGTTGGAGGTTGGCATACACATAGTGGGAGGTAACGGAAACCTTGCTTAATCGACTCAGGAGGGTCGATTTCAGGAGTCATGAAATCGACCCTCCTGAGTCCACACTTCTCTGCTTGGTTCCTACTATCACATTGAAGTCTCCCATTACATAGATCGACCCTCCTGAGTCGATTAAGTAAGGACATCTTCCTATCTTTATGAAATGCATTTCTTGTGGAGTCTTTCTTTCTCTCTCTCTCTTTCGATCGACCCTCATGAGTCGACTTCGCTAGAATCGACTCAGGAGGGTCGAAGAATGGCCTGGTTTAAGACCAAGACCATATTCAGATTATAGGAATAAAGGCAAGTAGAATGGAGTCAAATTTTGCATAAAACTTTACTGCGAATCTTCATGAAATCGATGCCAACCACAGTACAACTAATCGACCCTCCTGTACCAGGAGTCATGAAATCTGAACTCAGCTCTCAAGTATCGTCATTCTGCCAGGCGGCGAAGAAAGAAATCGACCCTCCTGAGTCGACTCAGGAGGGTCGATTTCCTGGATCCAACTGATTTGACTCCTGATCCGCTTAATCGACTCAGGAGGGTTGATTTCATGACTCCTGACTAGTATTTCGATACAGGCTGTTTCACGAATAGGGGTTGTCAATAGGGAATGAAGGGAGCCATACTGCTGTTACTGCAGAAGGGGGAAGTAAGTAGTCAGCACCCCTGCTTGCAAAATTTGACTCCTGATCCAACTGAAACCTTTCTTATTTTGACTCCTGATCCATGAAACCTTCTGAGTCGATTAAGCAAGGTTTACATTTCATGAAATCGACCCTCCTGAGTCGGTTTCATTTGGATCAGGAGTCAAAGATTTTGCGTTCCACAAGAATTTTTGGGTATCTCCGGACGGCAAAACCGTTAATCGACCCTAAGAACTCCACGGACTGTACGCCGACTCAGGAATCAGGAGGGTCGATTCCAGCGGCCGACCATCGACTCAGGAGGGTCCCAAGTAGAATGGCGTTACTCCTGATCCAACTGAAACCCAAGTAGAATGGCGTTCCACAAGAGGTAGATTTCATGTCCGCTTTTGGGGTAAATGGCGAATCGTGACGGGAGTTTTGCTGATTAATTCCTGAGTCGATTAAGCAGGAGTCATGAAATCGACCCTCCCGAAAGCTTTCAGTTGGATCAGGAGTCGACTCAGGACGGGGTAAACCTGAATTTTACTGGATCAGGAGCGAGATCTTCGAGAAGTCCCAAACAGAAAGAGCCTTGAATTTGCGCAAGGGATTCCCCAAAGGAAAAAGGGGATTCCTTGCTAGGAGTCGAAATCGACCCTCCTGAGAGGTTTCAGGTGGACTCAGGAGGGTCGATTTCATGAGAATACTAAACTGATATTAGGCTGCCCTGACAAAAGCAAGTAGAATGGTGAAAAGTTTTGGAGAAATTGAATCTTCTTACCTTACCCCTTTTCAGCAATTTCATGACTCCTGGTAAGAATTCACTTGTACTAATACACTTGGTCGATTTCATGACTCCTGGCCGGCTGGGATAAAACCTTCAACATAGGCTCTGGTCGACACCTTCCCCAATCATTTCCCCTCCCCTATCTCTTTCTCTTTACGCCCCTTGGTCGTGAACAGAAAGAAGAGACCAAAATTTACCTTCAAGAACTCAGGAGGGTCTAGCAAGGTTTCAGTTGGATCAGGAGGGTCGATTTCATTACTCTTAGAACAAAAGCAAGTACAGGTGAAGTCTGACTGTTTCGGCTATTTTGGAACAAAAGCCAAATTCAGTCCTCCGAGGCCTCCTGAGTCGATTAAGGAAAGCTCCTGAGTTCTGGACATCGATGGGACTTTTCTGATCTAACTGTAATTTTGCTTAACACTTGTGAAACGCCATTCTACTATCTAATCGACCCTCCTGAGTTACTCAGGAGGGTCGATGGGGTCGTTTTCTGCTTCTTCCCCAGTTATAAACTGCCATTCCCAGTAGCACTGAAAACAACCAAAATTATTTGCCTCCTGAGTGGACAGAGCAGGTTTGAAGTCGACTCAGCGACCCTCCTGAGTTTTTTTAAAGGAAGGTTTCAGTTGGATCAGGAGTCAAATTTTGGAACAAAAATGGAGAGAGTTAGAAAGAAGAAAAGCGCTTCCCGGGGGAACCCCAACTGAAACCTCGCTTAATCGACTCAGGAGGGGCGCATTTCTTGTGGGACTCAGGCATAACAGGTGTTGGAGTTGGATCAGGAGTCAAATCATTAAAGCGCATTTCAAGTAGAATGAGAATGGCGTTCCACTCAGGGGGGTCGATAAACCTTGCTTAATCGACTCAGCTCTAACAGGCCTTGATCGTTGGTAATCGACTCAGGATTCTACTTGCTTTGTTCCAAAATTAAATAACTTTCTTTTCTAACGCAACGGAAGTACGTACTGAAACCTTGAAAGCCTTTTTTTCACTTGGCCACCTTCTAAATCGACCCTCCTGAGTCGATTAAGCAAGGTTTCAGTTTAAGTCTTTCTGTCCCAGCCGATCCACGCCTTAAAGAGGTACAGGAAAAAACCTGAGTCGTGCCATCTCAACTGAAACCTTGCTGATTCAACTGAAACCTTTGGTGGGAAGATTTTCATGAAATCGACCCTTCCCTCCTGAGGAGCTTCGGCTCTCCTCTACTAACAAACCCCACGACGTGAGACTCCTGCTCCTGATCCAACTGAATCCTGCCTGAATTTTACTACCATGAAAGCCTGGTCGGAACTTTTACCCTCCTGTAAGTTTTTGTGGAAGGCATTCTGGTATCCTAATCGACTCAGGAGGGTCGATTTTTACTACCAGAAATCGATCGACCCTCCTGAGTCGATTAAGTTCAGGAGTCAAATAAAAATCTTAATCGACTCTACAAGTCTCACAAGAAATGCACCCCCTGTGTACAAAGTTCCTGAGTCGATTAAACAACTTGACTGGGTTCCTGGGAAGTGAGAATAGGTACAGAAGAAATATTATCCTTTATAGCAAGGTTTCAGTTGGATCAGCTAGTTGAAGGGCATGGATGTGGATTTTAAAGCGCATTGCGACTCAGGAGGGAACCTTGCTTAATCGACTCAGACAAGAAATCGACCCTCCTGAGTTGCGAGACGTTTACCACACGTAGGTGGGAAAAGACGGAGAAACCAGAATAGAAGAACTGAGTAACGAGAGTTGGAAAAATTTCATGGGCGTCCTGTCCAGTTGGATCAGGAGCCGCACACGTTATTGGGAAGGGAGAATCGACTCAGGAGGGTCGATTTCCCTCAGCTCTCACTGTTCATTTTTTTTGGATCAGGACTCAGGAGGGTCGATTTCATGAATACTCAGGAGGGTCGATTACTTGCTTTTGAAAAGTAGAATGGCGTTCCACAAGAAATGCGCTTTAAATACACTTGAAAAACTCGAGTCAGGAGGGTCGATTTCATAATAGTGTGAGGAAGGTGTGGAGGGTCGATTTAATTAAACCTTGCATCCCATGAAATCGACCCTCCTGCTGTTTGTGCCCTGTTATACGGTGGCGGAATCCTATCTTCATGAAATCGGGAACAAAAGCAAATAGAATGGATTCATCAGATAAATGGCGTTCCATAAGAAATCGACTCAGGAGGGTCGATTTCGCTATTCAATTTCATGACTCCTGGTATCCTTTCTCCTTCCCTATCCCAGCCTGTCGTTTGGAAAGGGGTTCTTGTGGAATTCCAAAATTTGACTCCTGATCCAGGAGGGTCGATTTCTTTCTATCTTCATGAAACTGCACGTTCAAATCGACCCTCCTTAATCGATTAAGCCCCCCCCCCCCAGTTTAGATCTTAGTGCTGGCATGGGTTCAGACCTACCAGGAGTCATGAAATCGACCCTCCTGAAACACGAATGTATGTATGCTGACCACGAGAACAATGTGCCGAACTTGGAAAAAACCTGAATTTTACTTCCTATCTTTTGTGTATTTAAAACGGGGTAAAGAGAAGAGCATTTCTTGTGGAATGCCATTTTACTCCTTGGATAACTTCAAAGTGTTCTGTCTATTTACTCAGGAGGGTCGATTGGGCAAATCCCTGAGAAGTGGACTGTAAGTGCCCATGTTTGTGCCCCTATTTGACCCTTTCACTGAAATCCTTAATAAGGATGGTCGGCTGCTGGAAGGGTTTTCCGTGGTTACAGTTTCATTGTTCTCCTGATCCAACTGAAACCTTGCTTAATCGAAGTTTCACTTGGATCCTGAGATAGAGGGTGCATTACTGTCACATCTGTGCGCCGGTTTGGGGTGGTGGCAAGGAGGGATTCGCTAGTAGAATGGCGTTAATTTGACTCCTGATCCAACTCCACTGCTGGACCAAAGAAGGAAAGTTATATTAACAGTGATCCCGAGCACCAACTGAAACCTTGCTTAATCGACTCAGGAGGGCACTACTAATGGCTTGTATTGAATTCTACCCTCCTGCCTCCTGTGTCGATATCGACCCTCCTGAGTTCAAGGTTTCAGTCATGAAATCGACCCTCCCTTCGTTGCTTTCCTGGTTGACTCAGGAGGGTCGATTAGTAAAATTCAGGTTTTTCGCCATTCTACTTGCTTGCCGACCATCCTGAATGAGGTTCGCAAATCGTTACTTGCTTTTGTAGAACGCCATTCTACTTGCTTTTGTTTAGAACTGAAGTTCCAAATGTATCGGTTCCGATTATTTTCTTCAACAATTTTTCTTTCAAATAACTTGCTTTTGTTCCAAAATTTAGAAATTGTCTAATCCCCACTTCCCCTTTTTGTAATAAGGAGAGGTTCTCTGAAAAGATGGTACTTCTACATCAATTTAGCTGTAACATTTGGGCCAAAATGTAACGTTGGATGGGGGACGAAATAATATTTGTTCAAAAATTTGAAACGGAAGAAAAGACGAACCCTTTTTCACTACTCCATATACTATTTCCATTAAATTTTTCAAATTATAAAAGCAGAAGGAGACCCTCCCGAGTTGATTAAGCAAGGTTTCAGTAGGCTAAGATAGGGATATAAAAAAGAAGTAATTGATATAGAAGGTTACAGTTGGATAAGAATGGCGTTCCACACTGGTATGACTGAGAAAACCGCTGAAAGCGGTTTGAATTGCTGCAGAACACACACTGACTCAGGGATGCTTCAATGCCAAGCTTTTGTTCCAAACTTTGACTCCTGATCCAACTGAAACCTTCAGGAGGGTCGATTTCATAAGTAGAGAAGAAAGAACATCGATTAAGCAAGGGATTATGCAAGGTTTCAGTTGGATCAGGAGTTAAATTTTTTCCTGAGTCGATTATTATCGACCCTCCTGCTTATCTTCATGAAATCGACGTCATGATGCATAATGCACACATTAAGTTTGAAGATGGTGGATAGTCGTCAAGACATTCGTCTTCTCTCCCCCTCCTTCTTCATCCACTGCATCACAATGTTCCCTGCCGGTGCTCGTAGAGATCCTGGAATTCAGGAAAGTCGATTTCTTATCGACCCTCCTGAGCGACTCAGCCGGTAGACTGATGCAGAAGATTCACCTTCCGCTCCTCAGTACGCCTCGAAGAGAATAAGTCGACTCAGAAGGGTCGATTTCATGACTCTTGGTCGAATGCAATCAGGAGTCAAAAGTGGCCTGAGCAGGATGAAGTTGAATTCATGAAATCAACCCTCCTGATAGTCATTCTACTTGTTCCAAAATTTGACTCCTGATCCTATCTTCATGAAATCGACCCTCCTGAGTAAAGCACTTATTCTGGTATCCTGATCCAACTGAAACCTTGCTCTTCCTATGAAATCGACCCTCCTGAGTCTGACATTTTCTCACTAGGCTATTTGGGTCGCTCAGGGGTTCATGACTCCTGGTAGTTGTTTCAGTTGGATCAGGAGTCAAATTTTGGAACAAGGGACTACTCATGCATGACTGCTGGAAGTAAAATTCAGGTTTTTTCCAGTTTTTTCCAAGTTCAGAAATTTGCGTAGGGCATCCAGCAGAGAGTGTGCCTAGGGTATCACCGAAAAAGGTTTCAATTGGATCAGGAGTCAAATCATGAAGCCTGATCCAACTTCCTGAGTCAATTAATAGGAAGTAAAATTTCGATTCCCGGCTCTGCCAAGGGGCTTAATCGACACAGGAGGGTCGATTTAAGATACTTAGGTTTGGCTGGGAAATCTTTCCGATCCATACCCCGATTTCATGACGCGACCCTCCTGAGTCGATTAAGCAAGGTTCACGTTTCATGAAATCGACCCTCCTGAGTCGGTTTCAGTTGGATCAGGAGTCAAAGATTTTGCGTTCCACAAGAATTTTTGGGTATCTCCGGACGGCAAAACCGTTAATCGACCCTAAGAACTCCACTGACTGTTAATCAGGAGTCAAATCGATCCTCCTGAGTCGAGAAAGGCAGAAAAGGTTTCAGTTGGATCAGGAGTCACTATCATAGCACAGTTGGATCCGGAGTCAAATTTTGGAACAAAAGCACTAAACTCTTAATCGACTCAGGTTTTTTCCAAGGTTTCAGTTGGATCAGGAGTCTGACTGCTGAAATCGACCCTCCTAAGCACGTGTAGTGTTATATGCTCAGGTTGTCGATTTTCAGGTTTTCCTATCTTCATGAAATCGACCCTTCGTCCAATCTCCTTCCCTCTCTTGCTTAATCGGGTTTGGGCGAAGAATTCCTGATCAAAAAGGGGTATTGCGATAGGCTTTTGAGCTGAGGGATTTCTTGTGGAACACTCATTTTGTTTTGCGTTCTTCATTCTTCCTCCACACCTTGCTTAATCGACTGTAAACCTTGCTTAATCAACTAGGTTTCCTATCGACTCAGGAGGGTCGTACGGGGGAACACAGTCTCACGATTCATTCCACAAAAAATTGATGACGTAGATGAAGGAAATCGACACTCCTGAGTCGATTAAGCAAGGTTTCATGGCGCGTAATCGACCCTCCTGAGTCAGTCATGAAATCGATCCTCATTTTGGAACACTCTCTCCAGGACCGCAGAAAAATTTGACTCCTGATCCAACTGACAATTCCATCTTAATCTATCAAAAGCGCATTTAATGTTGGAACAGGAGTCAAATTCTTCATGAATACTTCCTATCCTCCAAAATTTAAACTACCTTCTTCTTGTTCTTGTGGAACGCCATTCTACTTTCATGAAGATAGGAAGCAGGTTTCAGTTGGAGGATCAGGAGTCAAATAACTTAACCCTCCTGAGTCGAATTTGACTCCTGATCCAACTGAAACCTCACTTCGCAAGGTTTCAGTTGGATCAGGAGTCAAATTTTGGAACAAAATCGACTCAGGAGGGTCGATTATCGACCCTGCCCACTTCTTGAACCTGAAATTTACTTCCTAACCTAGCTGAAGGGATGATACCTTGCCTGGCATTGAGGGTCGATTTCATGACTCCAGTAGAATCCTAAGTCGATTTAGCAAGGTTTCAGTTGGATCAGGAGTCAAATCCTGTTCTTGGAGCCCCCTGAAGCAATCCCCGCCCCCTCCTGATCCAACTGAAACCTTGAACTCAGGAGGATCGATTTCATGAAGATAGGAAGTAAAATCCCTGTTTTGCGATCAATGGTGAATACCTGTTGAGGGTGAGTTTCTTGTAACGCTATCTGGAATCGACTCAGGAGGCAGGAAGGCTCAGAGATCGACAGAGGTTCCAAAATTTGAAACCTGAGCAAGGTTGAGGGAAAGGATGTTGGGGGTCGATTTCATGAACCGCCCCAGAGGATGTGGCTTGAAATCGACCCTCCTGAGTCATGAAGATAGGAAGTAAATCACAAGCTCTGATTTGGGAAGACAAGAAATACGCCCCTCCTGAGTCGATTAAGGTTTCAGCTCCTGAGTCGTTTAAGCAAGGTTTCAGTTACTCCTGCTCTACTTGCTTTTGTGCGGACACTTGCTTAATCGACTCAGGAGGGTCGATTTCATGAAGAGTTTCATGAAGAAACAGGTTTTTTCCAAGTTGGATCAGGAGTTGTTCGGGTCGGTGAAGCGTCATGCTTCTTTTGACCCATTTGGAACAAAAGCAAGTCGGTAGCGCGAAGAAAGTGAGCCGGTCAACTATTTCCTTCTTCGTGTGGAAAGAGGAGGGTCGATTTAGCTCGTTTAGGGCATTTTGACTCCTGATCCAACTGAAACTCCTTCCTGTGTGTGTGTTTGCGGACTGGGGGCTGAATTGAGGAGGGTCGATTTCATGACTCCTGGTACCAAGGATTCAGTTGGATCTAACAGCGAGCGCGTAAGATAGGAAGTAAAGATAGCACACTTTTGTTCCAAAATTCAGGTTTTTAGGGTGCAAGTGGAGTTTCGCACGGGAGGGGGGGGAGGACGAAGATTATAGCCCTGGATTTCTCCATTTCACGAAATCGACCCTCCTGAGTCGATTAAGCCTCATAGATGTTAATTTGCAATATGAAGCCAGTTTTCATTACGAACTTTCAGTTGGACTCCCAAAAGGAACGCACAGCTCAGTTGATACAGGGTTGGCTCCAGCACAGTACCCACCATTGATAAAACGATCAGCAGCGTTATACTATATTTGACATGGGAAGGGTCCCGGGAAATCGACCCTCCTGACGGTCAATTTCATGACTCCTGGTAGTAAAATTCAGGAATCGATTAAGCAAGGATGAAACCGACCCTCGTGAGTCGATTAATTGTAGAACATAAATGAAACACTCTCCCAATTTTTGGCAAAGATGTAACTTGGCAAGCACTCTTCTGGGCTAACCTTCCGCACGTTCACGGTGTAACTGAACTGCCACTCACCACCTATTTTGCTTAATCGACTCAGGAGGGTCCCTCCTGAGTCACTCAGGAGGGTCGATTTTCGATGTTACTTCCTATCTTCATGAAATCGACCCTCCTGAGTAAAAGACAACAAACTCCTGATCCAACTGAAACCTTGCTTAATCGACCGACTCAGGAGGGTCGATTTCATGACTCCTGGTAGTATGGTTTTGTTCCAAAATAGGCATTGGGGGAGATCAGTCACACCTAATTATTGGGGATTCGTTCTGGTCAACTCCATAATCGTGGCACCAAGGAAGAGAGACCAGAGGGAGAATTGGTAGAGAAGGAAGTCAGGAGGGTCCCATTCTTCCAATAACCACATAAATAGCAACACTTACTTTTCCTTTCACCGCCTCAAATTAAATTACTACCAGGAGTCATGAAATCGACCCCTTCCCCTTTCCCACAGTTGTATTGTTGTTCCTTTACGACATTACTGAGCTCCTCCTTTCTCCATATAGCACTTATCTCATGGGCCTTGGGCGCTTAGAATCGACCCTCCCAATTTCTTGATGTTCGAAGTATCCTGATCCAACTGGAACAAAAGCAAGTAGAATGGCGTTCCACAATATGAAGTCGTGTATGAGGAATGTTTCTTCCTATCTTCATGAAATCGACCCTTTTGACTCCTGATCAGACAAATGCCGGGTGGTCCAGGAGTCATGAAATCGACCCTCCTGGGTTGTCGCTATCCCGATCTGAGGGTTCGGTGGGAGGGTCAAGAAAAGCGCATTTCTTGTGGAACATTTTTCGCCGCTTTCATGATTCCAGAGGGAAGACCAAAACCCCCAAGAAACCGAAGGCCCTCCTGAGTCGATTAAGCATGAAATCGACTCTCCTGAGTCAGTCAAGTTGATCGGCCGCTGGAATTGAACCAGAAAGAAAGAAAGAAAGAGCGACCCTCCTGACCAGAAAGAAAGGAGAGAGCAAAATTTGACCTCAATCCAGAGGTTTCAGTTGGATCAGGAGGATCGATTTCATAAACAGAAGGACCCCTTTGCGATTCCTGATCCAACTGAAACCTCTCAGGAGGGGTGACAGTTTACCCTCCTGAATTTGACTCCTGATCCAATAAGTAGAATGGCGTTCCACAAGAAATGCGCTGACCTTCTGCTTAATCGACTCAGGGAAATCCAACTGAGGGGGTCACCCGGGCCAGGACAATTTGACTCCAGATCCTTTCATGCTATCGACCCTCCTGACACCGACCGGACTCCTGATCCAACTCTCTCTCTCTCTCTCTCTCTCTCTCTCTGTATATATATATATAGGAGGGTCGATTTCTTCCACTACTGTCAGCCCTCCTGAGTCGATTAAGCAAGGTTGTGATGTGAACTTGCTTTTGTTCCAAACAATCAGACTTAATCGACCCTCCTGAGTATCCGGCTGAAACCTTGCTTAGGTTTGTCGGCCACTGGGATCGTACCTATGACTCTTAATCGACACAGGAGGGTCTCATTTGTGTAGAGTGATGTGGATCAGGAGCTTAACCGCACGGCTGCCCTGCCAACCAGCAACCTCCTCTCAGCGATTTCATGAAGATAGGAAGAGCCATCCGAGCAAGACGTCAGTTGGATCAGGAGTCAAATTTCCACAAGAAGCAGCAACAAGTTCGACTTTTGGAACTAAGAAGGAATCTTCATGAAATCGACCCTCCTGAGTTTCAGTTGGATCAGGAGTCAGCAAATAGTAAGAAAGAGAGAAAACAGCGCATTTCTTGCGGAACCTATTTTTTTGTGGAACGCCGTTCTACTTGCTTTTGTTCCAGTAAGGAGGAGTAATGGTTTACTATATTGAATCTAATCAATTCCTGCAAATTAAGAATTTGTTTCGCAGTTGGATCAGGTGTCAACTTTTTTAACCAGGAAGTCTCCAGTGTCCTGGCCGGGATTTCCAGTGGGGTGGTCAGTCCAAAATTATTTTCATGACTTACAATAGAAGGAAAAGTTGCATAGCGTGAAACACATCGATTGAACCGTACGTTCTCCAAATCTTAGCCCTCCTGAGTCGATTAAGCAAGGTTTCCAATTGGATCAGGAGTCAACACGTAATCGACCCTCCTGAGTCGATTAAGTGCTCGTTTACTTCCTGCGCTTTAAATACTAATTTCATGACTCCTAGTAGTACCAACCTTTTTACAGTACACTTGAAAAAAACCTCCTGAGAAGGGAATTTTACTTCCTATCTTCATGAAATCGACCCCTATGTCTTTTGTTCTTAGTAATGGCAGGAGCAGGAGGGTGGATTTCATGACTCCTGGAAGTAAAATTCAGGTTACTTCTTCTTTGCTTTTCTCCTCGTCTTTCATTCCAAGCTCTTTCTTAATCGACTCAGGAGGGTCGATCGATTAAGCAAGGTTTCAGTTGTTGGATCAGGAAGGAGTCTCTCGTCTAATGTTCGAGTCCCGGAGACAAAAGCAAGTAGAATGGTGTTACCCCCGAGGGTCTATTTCATCCTCAGTCACACCAGGGAAAAAGCGTTTGGTAGAGAAGGATCTAAAGGCAGGGTGGAGAAGCCACTCGCAATTTGACTCCTGATCTAACTGAAACCTATCAAAAGTCATGAAATCGACCGTCCTGAGTCGATTAGCATGAAATCGACCCTCCTGAGTGTATCAGGAGCCCCTGTCTTCATGAAATCCACCCTCCTGAGTTTTAACCAGGAGGGACGATTTCATGAGGATAGGAATAATTTCATGAAGATTTTCCTGCTGTCGTTCAGTCAATGCAATTTTGGAACAGGAAAAAGCAAGTAGAATGGCGTTCCACAGTTCAGAATCCTATCTTCATGAAATCGACCCTCCTGAGTCGATTAACACATGAACAGGAGTCATGAAATCGACCCTCTGGTGCAGTGCTGGTTTCGGCTCTTTTGCCGAAACTCGGAAAATGGACTTAATCGACTCAGGAGCACTGAGTAGTTGCATTGCAGAGAAATCATATGGAAATCGACCCTCCCGAGCCTGCGCCCCCCCCCCCTTTTTGACTCCTGATCCAACTGAAACTACCCTCCTGAGTCGATTGTGAGGATTGCCTTTTTCGATAGGAGAATGAGTGCACCTCCAAAATGTTATCAAGGGACTTGAAATCGACCCTCCTGAGTCGATACTGGTATATTTTTTGGCTTCGGATTTGGGAAGGTTTCAGTTGGATGAAAAAACCTGAAAAGCCCTCCAGCCACCCCTGCTTCTTTCCTAAATTAGGAACATGAAATCGACCCTCCTGAGCCTTGCTGAATCCACATATTTAATTAACCTTCAGCGGTGCTTAATCGACTCAGGAGGCTCCTGATCCAACTATCAGTGTAATCTTGAAAGAGATGTTTATACTTAAAATTTTGCCCGTAACTGAGATTCGACCCTCCTGAGTGACTCAGGAGGGTCGATTTCCACAAGAAATGCGCTTACTCAGGAGGGGCCCTCCTGAGTCGATCTCACTGGTACAACCTGTGGCGGTCGATTTCATGAATTCGACCCTCCTGAGTCGATTAAGGTCGCAGGTAGGACTGAAACCTTGCTTAATCGACTCAGGAGGGTCGATAAGGTTTCAGTTGGATCAGGAGCAAGGTTTCAGTTGGATCAGGAGCAAGGTTTCAGATATAGATCCTATCTTCATGAAATCGCCCCTGGAACAAAAGCAAGTAGAACGGGAAATCGACCCTCCTGAGTCGATTAAAAACCTGAATTTTACTTCCTGTCTTCGAATGCGCTTTAAATACAGGTGGATCGATCGTATCGCGCTTGTATTCTCTGTGGGGAAGGTAAGGTGGAGCTAGGTTGGTTGCTAGGGTCCCATGGCTGGCGTCGACCCTCCTGAGTATCGACTCAGGAGGGTCGCCCGAAAGGAGGAGTTGGTCTTCTGTGCTCCCACGCTGAACAGGCAAGGGAGTCCCGGCAGGGGCGACCCTCCTAAGTCGATTGTTTTTATGCTCCTTGAGTATATTTTCTATACCCAAATTCAGGAGTCATGAAATCGACCCTCCCAACTTTTGGAATAGCTAGACGAACAGATGGAAGTACTTGATTTCATGAAGATAGGACTCCTGATCCAACTGAAACCTTGCTTCTCAGATTTCCAACTCAGGATTTGACTCCTGGTCAATATTCATAAACCAGCGTGGACCGCCACCATTCTACTTGCTTTTGTTCAGGGGACTAAAAGGTGATTTCATGACTCTCAAATTTTGGAACAATCGACTCAGGAGCCTGATCCAACTTGAGACCCTTCCCTACCTCAAGTTCATTCGCTTCTTTTGTTCCAAAATTTAAATGGAATGTCACGATTTAATGCGCTTCTTGGGAAAAAAACTTGAAAAAGTGAATATTACTTCCTATCCAAAGATGAAATTGAGGCAACTTCCGGTTTTTTCTGTACATCAAGCCTCTCTGTAGGTACAGATACAATTGATATTAAAGAGTGAAAAGTATGTGACTGGACCGGGGATCGAACCCGGGACCTTTGGGC
>JAGDQP010031426.1:0-21945 GCA_022664845.1 Lepisma saccharinum
AATAAAGTATCCCTCCGTGTGAAACTCCATCGCAGTAAAGATGATTTTTGTCTCATTGGTGCTGCCAATTCTAATTATAGAGATCACCTCGATGCCCGCCGAATGGGTATATCAGCTGATTTGGGACTTCAGTTGAATAGCTATGTGCTTAAAATACAGCTAAACTACCATTGACACGTGTTGAAACACGTGTCCATACTATCCCCCCAAACCGTATCAACGTGCACTCTAGCTAATGTCTTTCTGGGAAATGTTCCCAAAGGTCTTGTGATTTGGTTCCTCGCAAATACTGCATTTAATAGTCAATACAATGATAATCCCTATGAATTTCCAACACTTTAATCTAAACCATCTGCAGGTGCAAGTAGATTCTAAACCTTATCATCCCACACCATTAACACTAGACTTTGCAAACAATTTGTTCGTACCTTGTTACCAGACCTTGTTTTCCGTTACCGGCATATTTTATCAGAATGAAGGACATACCATTATCTTCCACGATTATCCTAATGGCTATACGTTGTATGCATTTATACTTTCACCAACAAGTACACTCAACGACACGACATGGGGTGTCGTTAAGGATTCTCCTGTTAATATTAAAATTGGTTCTACTGAACTTTTAGCTCAATCCACCACCTGTGTTGTCTATGCACAATTTGTTTCCCTGATCCAGATCGATAAGGACCGCAGCATTTACACCGATAATACTCTTTAAAGTGTCAACAATAGTATGAAAGGTTGTGTTAACAGGTACCTGTTCTCAGTAGTGAGTAGGCGACAGCATGCGTGCGATAATTCATTTCTCCACATTTGATCAAACCGACGATGACTATTACATTGTCAAGGGAGTAGTCATTGTGAATCCCGATGCTAATAACATGCAAAATTGGGTATTCAAGCTCCCTTTGATCCCAGTGAACTCCCGCCAACCATTCAGTTGGATAATGATTTCCTATCCACACATGTATTTGGCATTGAGTGGTCCGATGAAGATGTTCCGTTCAGTGATTTACAACGTATCCTTGTCAAGTATACGAAATGCATTCATTCTCTGTATACTCATGGTCAGCGTCGTCAAAGGTATTTAGAACAGCTACTTGGACGGACCGTTGTTAACCTCGAGGACGTCCAGTGTCCCAAGGCCATAAAACTGTTATTCCCTGCAAGTCATTTTGCGCATTGCCAACACCAGGTTTCTTCAGCACTGTACGAAGCTTAGTGTTATGTCAAATACTTACAGTACCATGATGTAGCACAATATGTTTCCCTCGATCCGCCATGCGTGTATAACCCCTCCCCCATTACTCCAAGCTCCAGTGTACTCACAGTGCATGATAATGATGATGAGCGTACCTCCACGTGACTATGTGAAACGATGAACTGCTAGACGTGGTGTTACACGATTGCCGTACAGCATTCATATTAACTGTCATATATGCACTGGACACAATACCTGCAATCGTACAACCACCTGTTGCCTTAATTGTGAACCTAAGTCCGTCGTATCGCGAAGGTACACATTGGATCACCTTGTATATCAATACCCAACGGCGGAAGTTTTACTTTGATCCCCTTGCACAACCTCCGCGGAGACCACTTGTTCATTTCCTCCAAAGAAACTGTAAAGTAATCCATGTCAATGACCTAAGCAATGACCATGTCAATGTACCAAGCTGATCATTCCTTGTTATGTGGTATGTTTTGTATTGTCTACCTTTACTTTAAAGTACGTAATGTAAATATTAAATCTAAATTGTTCACCCCAACCCACCATGGAATGATCAGCTTGTACGACAGTACTTTCGACAAATCAAAAAGCAACCAAAATGTAAATTATTAAACAATAAAGGTAAATGTATACTGTAACACTTATGTAGTAGAGTAGTTTAGTTGTACGACCACTTGTAGTAGGATCGTTTATTGAAATAAAAACTTCTTTTACCTCTAATCCTTTTGTTTGTTGGGTTTCATTTCAAGAAATGACAATCACCTTTCTATCCTGGTTGTATACATTTATTGGTACTAGGTTTACAAGTGTAATGTGGATATGCCATCCTCTAACTTTGCCGACTGTAACTTCATCCAACACTATAACTGTATACAGGTTCGCAATGCGCATGCATACTCTTGCACTGGTTGGTGATACGTACGGTTGGTAATATGAACTTTAAACTGTAATGTGCGCAACGCAAGACATGCCTGATCTTCAAGGTTTGTTACATTCCCCAACTGGAAAATCTTACGTAAACAACCATCTTTTCATGACCCTTACAGAAAAAGGTGGAACACATCTCGCAACGTTGTGCAACAAGATGGCGGAGATGTGATACACTATATTCCACTCTAACCCGTGCAAGTTGTTGGTTAACCTATCCACTTGACGTTGGTACCCTGCAGCTGAATCGGAACGTTCGCATGGTAATTTTAACAGCCAATGGAATGTTAGTGTCACATCACACTCACCACACAAAATTCACGGATAATGTACTCGTTAGGGGGTACCTTAAAACCTTGAAAATCAATCATGTACTGCCTTGCACATAATACACGTGAACCCGCTTGGTTTTGCTGTTGAAGCACTAGAGGGATTAATTGTGCAATGCACACTGGATCCTTGATAAACTGATGAACTATGTTTAATAAAGGTCTCTTCGATATGAGTATGACCCTATCCAACGAAAATGGAATAATACTCGCCAAACAGTTCAGGATTGTTCATATGACTTGCCACATGTTGCGCAATCACAGTAACGGTGTTCCAATCGTACATGCAGTCGTGCACTTTACTGAAATTGCACTCGGTACACTGAATGGGATTGGTTTGCAAGTACGTACCAATGGTGGCCAACAGGCATTTGTCCACAATAAAGTCACCGCGACAACTCGTACACTGAGCCATACTAGGAAGGAGGTCCACTACGTACTAGGATAATTACACACAGAAGTACTATGCAGAGTCCGCTACACATGCACATGAGGTACATATAGTACGATAAGAAGAAATAGTAATGCTCCACTACAACACACGTGTCACTTGGTCTTGAATGGAGCCTCCGTGTCCTTGGCCAACATGTCCACCAGAATATTACGTTTCAATTTCAGAAGGCGCTGCAGACCCCACTCGCACTTCTTCTTTAATTCCACCGGTACTGACTCATGAGATGCTACGTCGAAAACAAACCATCCACAGTGTCCGGTTCACATAATATCACCTTTGTGCGGGCAGCAAACAGAGTGTAGATTTCTTGAGGTGTAGCGTCGGGAAACAGAGTTCGAACAAGTCAACCTGACAACTCGACGTAATCCCTGTCAAACGTAAGAGGGTCCGTTTCATTTATAAGCCTCTTATTTCATAGTTTGATTTCTTTCTTCAGTGCACATCCGTTGAATTATATGTTCCCAAAGAACCTTTCTGAGGATTATTTTCTGAACGTTTTTATCATATTAGGTTTATTGGCCCTTGAATTTCACATTTCTATAGATCCATTTAAACCTTTTATCAAGCACTCGACATCCTATTTCTTTGTTGGGTTACCTCCATCATGCGTAATCCTCTCTCCCAACACTCATCCCCTTTGTTCACAACAAGCTTACACTCACCACTGGGGGTGGAGGGGAGGGGATCACAAACGCAGAAGCATTTTTTTTACTCGTATATTTTCCATTACGTCGTGGTTGGTATTGTATCCTACTGTCTGAATATACGTTACACAAAAAACAAACAAGAATGAACTGTTACTGCTATTTACAACATGTAGATTTATTTATTTAAAGATTTCCAGGTAGAACCCAATTTCAGCCATTTTACACCGGCATCCAACCCGAATTCTTCTAGTTACAAGGTGAGCACCTCTTGCTGATATTACAGTATAGAGCATTTTCCATTTTATAGTTTTCAAATAATATAAAGGAATGTCGATTTTCAGGTAAAAAAAGTTTTATAACCCGAGAAACGTTTTTCTACATCACACGATGTTATCACCAGAAATTTGAACTTCGATGAACATTTAGTATTTAAAAAGCAACGGCGAGGATTTATTTATATATATTAAAATTACATAGAAATTTAAAAATGTATATGCTGAAGTTTAAACGTAGAAAATACAACAAATTACGGAAAACATTAAATTCAGTAATACATTAAAATTAATATATTTACTGAAAATCATTATACACGAAATAATTTGTTGAGCAATTGGTAAAAATGTATGCGGGGAGAAAATGCACTACAATGTGTATTTAAATATAAAATGTGCCTAAATATGTAAAAAAAAATGTGAAAACAAACTGATCACAATCACACATGTATGAATAAATTTCAACAATAAAAAGAACCTTAATTAAATAATTTATCCCCATTTATTATAAATGGTGTGCAAGAATATCCTGTTATTTATGCAGTCTCACTTTAAAAACTCCACTAGAAGGTCATACATAAGAAGTTCCTAAGAACATGGACCATTTCATAAAAGGCTACCACCACATTTTTCACCCCTATTTAATCACAATTTAATCCAATTCATAAAAGACTACGAGCCATATTATAAAACCCTGAGCCGCGTGCTCGAGCTAACCCACCAACATTGAATAGGAATTGAATATACTCTAGCGCTCTACAATCCCCAGCCCCCGTGATGTATCAGCTAAAGAATATGGACCATTTCATAAAAGGCTACGAACCACCCTGAAGAACATAGCACACAGAACATAGAAGGTTCAAGTAGACTATACTCCAGCGCTCTATTACCCCCAGCCCCCGTGGCATATCTGCTAAAGAACATGGACAATTTCATAAATACTACGAGCTCGATTTAAGCGAACATAGCACACCTAACCTACAGAGCATGGTATAGGAGGTTATAGTAGACTATTTTGCCCAGCTCCCGTGGCATATCTGCTAAAGAACATGGACCATTTCATAAAAGGCTACGAGCACATTTTCACCCCTATTTATCAAAGACTACGGCACCTTTTTCATCCCCTACGAAGCTTTATTGCAACACTTATTTAACATAGCAAATATTACACAGGAATATAGGCTAGTTACGCCCTCCAACACCATGAAAGGCTGCGACCCCTTTATCCATCCCCTATTTAACATAGCAGAGATTTAACACCACATAGTGCACAAGGCTACGAAGCTACAAAGGTTACAATTCATTCCCTATTTAACATAGCAGAGATTACATAAAAGGCTACGAAGCTCTTTTTCAATCCCTGCACAGCACCATAGGAGAGATTACATACACATTTCCCAACCCCTATTTAACACAGCACAGAAGCTACAGTATTTTTGCCCACACCTAGAAATTACACAAATACACAGGAATAAATGTTGGTACACTAGTGAACAATACGAAGATTTTTTTCGGCCCCTACACAGCACAGCTCTAGGCTATTTACGAAGCTCTTTTTGCAACCCTTGTTTCCACCCACACCTAGAGATTACACCAGTGCACAAAGCAGAAATTACACAAATACACAGGAATATATGCTAGTTAACCTAACCCAAATAACATGGCATAGGAGACTACGAAGCTCTTTTATATAGCAGCGATTACAACAGAAATTTGAAGTCAGTTTCTATACAACACCGTAGGCAAAGGTCAAATATTTAACCCTGTATATCAAAGTAAAGAACTAGACATATTGAAATTCTGGTTTTACATTTGGTATGAGACCGTTGAACAGTATTTGAGAAAAAACTGGTGACCTTGAGGTCATAGGTCAAATATTTAACCCTGTATATTTCATAAACGGGTAAACATTGAGATTTGCTTTTTACATTTAGTATGAGGGCGTTGATTACTACAATTGAAAAACGTGGTAACCTCGAGGTCAAAGGTCAAATCTAAAGTTAGTTAGCTAACTTCGCCCTCGTGGTCGAAGAATAATGAAACTTATAATGCAGTGTATTTTTGTCACGGGAATGTTAAATATAAAACTGCATGTTTCTACCTGTTGTTGTTTTCAAGATATGGCGGTTCGAATTTTGTTGAATTTTGCTCTTTTGGCGTCGGAGCTATGAAAACCTCAAATTATGTTATTTTGTTCACAGTGATGCTGAATTTGAAAACAACTTATTTCTACCTATTGTCGCTTCCAACATATGGCGGTTTGAATTTTTTGAATTTTCGAATTTTAGACGCAGAATTGAGAAACTCGCAGAGTATATGTTATTTGGGTTAATGATGCAGAATATGAAATTTGTATTTCTCTACCACCTGCCCTTTCCATGATGTAGCAGTTCGAATTTATTGAATTTTGACATTTTAGACGCAGAATTGAGAAACTTGCAGATTATATGTTATTTCAGTCGCTGATACAGAATACGAAATTTGCTTCTCTCTACCTATTGTCGCTTCCAAGATATGGCATTTCGATTTTTTCGAATTTTGGAATTTTAGACAAAGAATTGAGAAACTCGCAAATGTGGGTCGGTAATGTCGAATGTGACATTTTCTTCTCTCTACCACCTACGCTTTCCAAAATATAGCGGTTTAAACTTTGCTCTTTTGGTCCCAAAACTATAAAACTTGCAAATTATATATTATTTGGGTTGGTAATGCTTCCATAATACGGCAGTTCCAATTGAGAAACTTGCGAATTGGCTTGGTAATGTTTGCTTTCACCTTAGTCTACACCTTCTCTAGCCAAATTCACAAAACCATAAATGCGTCTAACTATTTATATATTCACCATGCTTCAGAAAAGCGGGGTATTTGTAATAACTAATATATTCACAAGACTTGCAGAACTTATGTGAGCAATTACACACAAGAAATAATATTTTCTTTGTTCTTTGACCACAAGTACACGGTTGGTACAGCCTCTCAGCGCTATTTTATATTGAAAATTACAAACCACCGTGGTGTTGGCGAAGGTATTAAATGTGAAATTCCACGCTATTTTCTTAAATTGTACTTTAATAACCTGCCCTTATAATTTAGTTTTTATAAATGTACTATATTTGTTCTTTGGACAAATTATTTGTTTGTTGGGAGTATGTCTTAATAAAAATTATATTGGGCGAGTATTGCTTGCACTAACATTACACTACCAAAATATGGCATTTCTTTTAATACTAGAACTATAAAACTTGTAATTTATATATTATTCGTGTTGGTGATGCAGAATGTGACATTTGCTTCCCAAATATGGCGGTTTGAATTAAGGAACTTACAAATTCAAGTCGGTAATGCAGAATGTGAAATTTGCTTTTCTCTACCTACTACCACTTCCCAAAACTATAAAACAGCAAAACTGCGTGTTTATGTAGGTCTAATACGAAATTCAAAATTGATATTGTATTTGCTGCTGTACGTCCTCGCTAAAATGTAGAGAATGAAATGTGCCCATAAGATACTATTATTGTAATTCTATAGTATGGGAATTTAAAATTGAGATTGTACGCCCTTGGTAAAGAATAAAGGACAATTTGCACTCAAGTTTCTATTATTGTGACTCTACAATATGGGAATTTAAAATTGAAATTACACAAGGCTACCACTTAAACAAAACTAGTCTCGTGCCAAATACACAAATTTTTGAATGCATCTATTATTACATAACTGTCACTAGGCTGCAGGAAAGCGGGGTAATTGTAATAATTACTATATTTACATGCAAGACTTGCATTTTCCTATTAATTACACACTCTGTATTACACGTTCTTTGACGACAAGTACACATTTGGTATGGATTAGCCTCTTAGATTGTACAGAAATTTGAAAACCTCAATGCGCATGTCGCAACGTGGTGTTGGAGGAGGTATTAAAATGTGAAATTCTACGCTATTTCCTCAATTTGCACTTTAATAACTAGTGGTTATGAATGTACTATATTTTTCCTTTCGTTTGCTGGTACTATGCCCCAATAATGGTTGTTCAAATTTTGCCTTTTTGGTCTTAGAATTGAGAAATTTCTTTTGATTCCATATTATGGTAGTTCGAATTGAGAAATTCGCAGTATAGCCGAAATTACACAGGGTTTCCATTGTAACTGAAGATGTTTGGTTCCAGGACACATTAGTGGTGGTTGTAGTGAATAAATTACATTGAATGCGTATAGTGACTAGCAAAAATTATCCGAACCTTGTAGTGTTTGCACAAAATATGCAATTTGTTACAACCAACAAAATAATGGTGTGTGAGAGGTTTTCCATTTGTATGAGTTAATTTTGTTTTAAGTAGAATTCACCCTAATATTACATGTTTGTTGCTTTGATTGGCTAAACGTGTGTGAGACAATTTAGCTATGAAACTGTCTTTCAACTGTAATGTATTGTAGAATATTCAAAGAATTTATAGGGTGAAAAAGTGACAAAATGTGAACACGCCACCTCGTAAGATGATGTTTTGTTATTGAGAAGGGACAAAATATATTGAGAAAAGTGACATTGCTTAAGTAAAGTGCTTGTATTTGGCGAAAAGAGACCCCACACAGCACAAGTACGTCCATAGGAAATCCACAGGACGTCCCGACAGGATATTTGGACGTCCCAGGGACGTCCTAAGTAGATCACTGACGGCCCAGGGACGTCCCTGGGACATCCCTATGTCCGCTTAAGTTCCCGAAAACGGGACCATCCCGCTAGATTCCAATGGGACGTCGGAGGGAATCGCGAAAAATATTTATGGGAAGCTTACGGGAGGAATTTAGGCATCCATTTGGACGTTTTAGGGCTCTTTTCGATACCTTGCGGGAAGTCCGCAGGACATCCCAGTAAGTGATTTGTGGGATTTCAGCTGGATTTTTACTTGACGTACAATATATGAATCAAGTAAGGGGGCAGGAGAGGCAGAGCTGAAACCGGACTGATTTTTGTGACCCGTATGTGAATTCTGAAATTTTTTAGAGTTCACAGACGGGTCACCAAAAGAAACCCGGTTTCAGCTCTGTAAAGCATCGGATCCATGTCACCTCTGAAAGAAACAATGTTCAAACACAAGGAAATAATTAAAGCTAGTGTGCCCTCCGGATCCCAAGCGTCGACCCGGTCCAAAACCTGACACGTTACAGATCTAGCGAGAAGGGGTGGTAATGGCATTTTTGACCTCCCTGAAGGGGAAAAAACGATAATTTTAAGTACAAAAATGGGATTGCCAACATCGATCAATTTCCTTAATGTGCACTACCATGTGAATAAAATGACACTACTCGTAATTTATTCACGAAACTGCACACTAGACCGATTGGATAAATTCTAATTACGGAGGTCAGAATTTTTTCCTAAAAATTCATACTTTTATGATAACTGTAGGCTTTGTTTTAGGTTAGGTGAGGTTTGATTACATTACAGTCTACTTACTTTCACGGTAATTTAGTTACGTTATGTTAGGTTACATTACATTGGCCCCCCGCAATTAGAATGAATCCGACCAATCAATACTACCTTCTGTTTCAATGTAACACGTACAGGTAAGATGTTGTAGATTACAGACAGCAATATTATAGAATGACAGCGTGATTCCATTCTAAAGATCTAAATTGCAATGTACTTTCGTGATGTACCCTCAGTTCAGGAATCATTTAAAAACAAAAATTAATTACAACTACAAGCGCCTTTGTAATAAAGAGTTCCCGTTCCAATCCAACGTTAAATTATAGATCCCAAATGTTCATCCGATGGAAGGCAATGGCAAAATACCGTTCATTCGCCTGCACAGGGATGTCTTCGGGCAGAACACCCATCACCAGCATCATGAAACTTTAAAAGTAATTGCCTCAAATCTATAGCCAGGAATCCTGCTAAACGTAGTGAGAAAGGACGAATAAAACATGGCCAAATGTGAAATTTAATGTTTTTATGATGTGCACAAACACCCATGCCAAAGACGCGAAAGCAGTTAGTCCTTGTACAGTACGCAATGCAATTTTTAATTCCGTGATTTTAATTGTTTATCTGGCTAAAATTAGAGGTGCTGTCACATAAATTACATTACGGGAACCACAAATAATAATTAATTTGGGTTAATATTCCGAATCGGGGGCCATCATAAATTTATAAGGTTTTTAAAAATTAGGTTAGGTTAGATTTAGTTATGAGTATTTTTAGCTTACGTAGAGCCACAAGTTCATCAATCGAAATTACGGTGTTGTTACGCGGTACTGATATGTTTATTTCCATTCGCTACTGATGGTTTGCTACAAAAATCACGAACAGTGTGCCGAGGTAGCGATAGCGAACGAAGATGGTTTAGAAACAGCCTGGTTAGATATTTTTTTCATTATACGCATTGCACATCAACTTTAACAGACACGGTTCCAAAAGGAACGCCCGACATATACTAAAAAGACGTCTGGTTAGATTAGGCTAGGTTAATTATTTCTTCCTGTAAATGTACCTAATATTCGCTATTTCTGCCCCCCACCCTCGTTCGCTTTGCCTTATGTTATCATTTTTATAAATTAAGTTACAGCGGGTTATGTTAGAAAAGTCGAACTTTTCTAATCCAACCTAACTCACTGTAACTTAATTTATAAACAGGATAAAATAAGGCAAAGCGAACGAGGGGACAGAAATAGCAAATATTAGGCACAATTACAAATAAACTAACCTACTCTAACCTTACCAGGCGTTCCGTTAATTTTTTACGCGTTTTCATATGACGATCCCTTGGCGGCAAGTCCCATGTATATGTACGTCTTTCACTCTTATTACATTGCTTCATGACCCGAAAACTTATTCTAATTTGTGTTTCAACACTGCTACACACTTACCAAACATTCCTGTACATTTTAATTTCTTTGGAGTAGAGCTTTTCCAGTTTCTTTCCCCCGCAGTCACACCAGGCAAATGCCGGGATGGTACCTCAACATAGGTCCTGGCCGACACCTACCCAAATCCTTACCCCTCCCCTATCCCGACCTAAGCGCCTTTGAAATTCAATTCTGGAGTAGATAAAGTAAACAGAACCCTGCTGTGCGAACACATTTTGACCGTTGGACATGTAGATATTTCCCACGACTTTAGTAGATTACAAGGCTAGAGGAACATAAAACGTACGTAGCATTTTGAGTCGATTCAATGGCACAGTTTCTATGTTCGCATTGCACTACGTGTATTTTTTTCATCTCATTCTACCAATGTTCCACATTGACAAAAGTTGGATCAGAAAAAAAATAACGAATTTCACAACCCTCACATGTACAAAATATTTTATGGACACAGCTAGAATACTCACTGATGTGTCTTCTTCGCAATATGTTCACTTTTCTTCACTGCGCAGACGCAGAGTGCTGTCAGTTTTTAAACCAAATTGCCATTAAGATATACGAGAATTCCCGTTGAGCGTTAATCCCGCCTAACTCGTAACGATGGAATGTAATTCATTATACTGAGGTTGCATAACTTTCACACACATTGCGTAGAGTTGGTACAACAATTAAATAATACAACTAATCTTTTACTTTTTGAACGTAAGCGTGGTAAGTAGAATTCCCGTTTTTGCAAAAAAAAAAAAAAAAAAAGGAACACTAGACTTTGGAAAATTGTGCTTATAGGGAGAAATCCCAAACAAATAGTGCAATACTCTCACTGCAAGATCTCACAGTAGGGAATTTATTTTCGCCACCGTTAATTTCCGAATTAATCTGATTTAATTCTCAAAGCTATGTGTGTGGGCGGTTTTTTTCGGCTAACACGCGTTGTCAATAGTACGTAATTGCGGGTCCCATAGGGGTGTCCGGAATCCCGGAAAATTCCAGATTAGAAATGTCAGAATTTTGGAACACAGTTAAAATTCGGAATGTCGAAACTCGGATTTTTGTAATAAAAATCCGAATTTCGGATCCAGCGATCAAAAGTCGGAAATCCGAAAAGATCCGAAATAGAAAAATCCGAATTTCTGAAGTCGGAATTCCGAAATATCGAGATTCTCGGACCGGAAAGAACCGGAGAAAACTTCGCATTTCCGAACACGCCTCGATGGGTGATCTAAAAAAATATCAGTGACATGTTGTCCTGGTGGACAACGGTAGGACTCCAATGGGATGTCCTTCTTTGTTCCTATTCAGATGTGAACGAGATATCCCAAACATATCCTGTTGGAATCCAGCGTATATTCCATTGGAATCTACACAGGACATCCCATTTTCGGGACATTGGGATAAGGGAGAGATGTCCTATGGGAATCTATACAGGACATCCCGTTTCCAGGACATTGGGATAAGGATGGGACGTCCAAGGGACGTCCTGTGTTATGTGGGACATTAGAACATAATTTTTGAGATGTCAATGCTATATTGGAGAGAGCTTGCTTGGGAAGGAACTTGCACAAGTGTTTGTATTTCGCGCTTTGCGACCACATGGAGTAGTTGTAGTAACTCGACCATTTCGAAATAACTTTAGCATAATTTAGCCGTTGAATTGTAACTTGGTAGAAAGACAAGCAGTGTTTTTGAATAAAACGAAAGCTAAAAAGGACTGAAGGCTACTTGGAAATTAAACTGCCAAAATGGTGTGTTGAACTGTTTTGTACCCCATAATTTCGTTAATACGACATGTCTTTCTTTCTATTTATAACTAAAATGCTTTTAAACTAGCTGCAACTTGTTTTTATAGTATTTGTGTGTGTATGCCTTTATTGTTAGAATACTCTACAACTGCTTCTTGGCTGATGGCTAATGACATTACCTAGTTACGCATTTCCAAAACCAACTGCTTAAGATGTAAAGTCTTTAAAAATGAACTGCAAAAGGCATATTTGAGTTAGCCCCTCTTAGAAGACCATAAACACTAGCTAATAATTGGTTGACGAAGCCCAGTAATTGCAGCAGATGAACTAAATTATGACTTTGTTTGTTGTAGATAAACCAGGGAACAATGGTTATTTGTGAGTGTACTTTTGCAAAGATGGCCGTTGAATGTGTTGTGGCATGTTTTGAGGAGTGCTTTTATGATATTCCCTTTGACTTTGTGTGTAGCCTTAATCAGGGAAATTGCTTTACTTTGCATAATGGTTATATTAACATTTTACTTGCTATTTGAACAAAAATAGTAAATACTCTCACTACATATAAAACAATAACAAACTTTGAATGTAAGGACAGAATTTGATTAATTTTGTTGGTGAAAAATACAATGTATTTTTAAACTTGCACTAATAAAGATTTTAACATCTTTTAAATTTGAATATACACCAAAACTAGTATTTCTATAGGAATAAAACACGTAACTTGTAGTAACAAAAAAATTATAGTGCATAAGCAAAATATATACAAGCTAAAACATTTCCATAATATAAAAATTTTGTAATAGCATAGTTAATACAAACTATTGAACAATAATGCTTTTCCACACAACTAATATAAACAATAATACATAAAGACAAATTATATTACATATTTTTTGTACAATAACAGCTGTATTACAATAAAAAGTTAACACGTATTCTAATTTTTCATTTCATTAAAACCTATTCACAACTTTATTTTGCAAAATAATATTTTATATTACTATTAAGTAAAAATTATAAAAAATTGTTTTTAGGTTCACAAAATATTTTTATTACAAAAGTTTTTGTGATTTTTTTATTACCAAACATTAAAAAAAATTCTTAGAAAACTTTGTTCGTTAAACAAAATTTAATTCCTTTTTTTAGAAAACTTTTTTATGTTACGTAAACATTTTATAAAATAACAATTAAATATTTTTTCTTAGAGCAATTGCCCTGCTTAAGTCTACACACAAACTTAAAGGGAATGTCGTAAAAGCACTCCTCAAAACATGCCACAACACATTCGACGACCACCTTTGCAAAAGTACACTCACAAATAACCATTGTTCCCTGGTTCATCTACTACAAACTAAGTCAAAATTTAGTTCATCTGCTGCAATTTTTGGGCTTCGTCAACCAATTATTACCTAGTGTTTGTGGTTTTGTGAGAGGGGCTAACTTAAATATGCCTTTTCTAGTTATTTTTTTAAAAAATTATTCCTTGAAAGTTGAAAGACTATTTCATAGCTAAATATAATCCTCCTCAAAAGATGGGTCCGAAGACGTCTCACACACGTTCAGCCAATTAAAGCAACAAACAAATAATATTACGGTGAATTCTACTTAAAATAGAATTTACCCAAGCAAATAGAAAACGTTTCACACATCATTATTTTGTTGTTGTAACAAATTCCATATTTTGTACAAACATTACAGGGTTCGAATAATTTTTGCTAGTCACTACAACCAACACTAATGTGTCCTGGCACCAAACAAGTTCAATTACAATAGAAGCCATGTGTAGTTTCGGCTATACTGCGAGTTTCTCAATTCGAACTACCATATTATGGAAGCGAAAGAAATTTCTCAATTCTAAGACCAAAAAGACAAAATTTAAACAACCAATATTGGGACATACTCCCAGCAAACGAAAGAAAAAATATAGTACATCCATAACCACTGATTATTAAAGTGCAATTTGAAGAAATAGCGTGGAATTTCAACACTTTAATACCTACTCGAACACGACATCGCGACATGCGCATTGAGTTTTTCAATTTGAGAAGTTAATTTATACCGGACATCACAATTTATACCGTAGAGTCACAATAATAGCATCTTGAGTGCAAATTATCTTTTATTCTTTACCGAGGGCGTACAATCTCAATTTTAAATTCCCATACTGTAATAGCATCTTAAGGGCACATTTCATTCTCTATTTATTAGCGAGAACATACAGCAGCATATACAATTTCAATTTTGAATTTCATACTGTAGAACGTAAGTGCATACAAATTTCATTCCCTAATAATTAGCGAATACAATGCACAGAGGACATACAATTTTTATTTTCAAACACGCATTTTGCTGTTTCACCAACCTCGAGTACTGCGAGTTTCTCAATTTCGATCTAAAGTGGAAGCCCTGTGCAATTTCATCTATCTCCCATACTATAGAATTATGCTAATAGCAACTTGAGTGCAAATTGTCTTTTATTTTTTACCAAGGACGTACAGCAGTAAAATGCAATCTTGTACATTTCCCATACTATAGAATTATGCTTATAGCAACTTGCATTCTTTTACCTAGGACGTACAATCTTTTTTTGAATTGAACATACTGTAAAATTATTCATATAGCAACTTGAGTGCATTCAAATTTCATTCCCTAATAACTAGCGAATGCAATGAGAATACAATGCACAGAGGATATACATTAGCAAATGCAATTTTTGTTTCTAACCTTCTATTAGCCCTATATAAACACGCATTTTGCTGTTTCATAGTTTTGGGAAGCGAATTTCACCACCCCGAATACTGCGAGTTTTGTCAATTCAATCTGTCATATTTTGAAAGCGACAATAGGTAGAAATAAGTTTGGAGTTACCGTGAAAAATTAAGGCTTTCATAGTTCTAGGACCAAAAAAGCCGCCATATCTTGGAAAGGGTAGGTGGTAGAGAGAAGCAAATTTCACATTTTACATTACCGACTCGAATAACATATAATCTGCGAGTTTCTCAATTCTAAGACCAAAAGAGCAAAACTCGAACCGCTATATTTTGGAAAGGGAAGGTGCTAGAGAGAAGAAAATTTCATATTCTGCATCACCGACCCAAACAACATATAATCTGCGAGTTTCTAATTTCTGCGCCTAAAATAACAAAATTCGACAACATTCAAACCGCCGTATTTTGGAAAGGGTATTTGGTAGAGAGAATAAATTTTCATATGCTGCATCATCTATCCAATAACATATAACCTGCGAGTTTCTCATTTCTGCGTATAAAATGTCGAAACTCGACAAAATTCGAACCACCATATTTTGGAAGGGACAACAGGTAGAAATAAGTTGTTTTCATATTTGACATTACCGGGACTAAAATTAAAATTGCATTATAAGTTTCATTATTCTATGACCACTGGGTGTGAGGTTAGCAAAGTGATCTCAAATTTGACCTTTGACCTTGAGGTCACCACTTTCTTACATGTAGTATTCATCGCCCTAATCCCAAATGTGAAAACAGAATCGCAATATGTCTAGCCGTTTATAAAATGTCTAGCCGTTTATAGATGTATAACGTTAAATATTTTATCTTTGACCTCGAGGTCACCACTTTTTTCACATGTACTATTAAACTTCCTAATCCCAAATGTGAAAACAGAATCTCGATATGTCTAGAGGTTCACGAAATATACAGGTTTAAATAAAAGACCTTTGACCTCGAGGTAACTTTTTTTCACATGTAGTATTCAACGCCCTAATTCCAAATGTGAAAACAGAATTTCAATGTCTAGCCGTTTACGAAATATACATTGTTAAATATTTGACCTTTGTCCTCGAGGTCCCCACATTTATCACATGTAGTACTCGATGCCCCATACTAAATGTGAAAACAGAATTTCAATATGTCTAGCCGTTTACGAGACATACAGGGTTAAATATTTGACCTTTGACCTCGAGGACACCACTTTTTTCACATGTAGTATTCAACGCCCTAATCCCAAATGTGAGAACAGAATTTCAATATGTCTAGCTGTTTATGAAATATAAATGGTTAAATATTTGACCTTTGACATAGTACCATTTTGTTAACTTAGGCCCAGGTAGTTTTCACTTATTAGCGACCCTTGGTTATGGTTATAAGTGCTTACTCAACAAAGTCATATTGACTACTATTGACCATTCGGTCGAGTGTGGTCTATTATGTGGGTTAGGTATAGAAACTGACTTCAAAATTGATATTGGCACTGTTGTGAGACCGTAGCCTCTGTGCTGTGTTAAATAGGGGTTGGGAAAATATATATTTAATTGCCTGCTAGGGGCTGTGTTGGAAACTGACTATAAATTTCTGTTGTAATTTCTGTTATATGCCTGTAAGCTTGTTACCTGTGTAATTTCTGCTATGTTAAATAGGGAATAAAAAAGGTGCCGCAGTCTTTTTATGAAATATTTGCCATGTGGTATTAAATAGCGTAACTACCTATAGCGAAATTAGAACTTAATGGGTCCAAACTACCAAAATTTTGTCGAATCATCACCAAATTTCGGAATTAGGTATATTATAATGAGAAACGACAACAATTTTATAAGGGAGATTTTTCAATCTATTTTTTGGATATTTTGAGCCGTTTCCGAAATATTGGGCCAAATTGCCGAAAAAGAGTTTATAGCCTTTGATGAGCGCGAGATGCAATATTAAATAGGAAATGCAAGAAATATCAGCCAGCCTAGAAGGGGTGCTATGTTAGGTCAAATAACCTAGAGGACGTGTAATCTGCGCTATGTTAAATATGGGAATGCAAAAAATATCACCCCCATGTTGGGTTAGGTCAAAATGTTAAATGCGTTCGTAATCTCTGCCATCTTATATAGGGAATAGACGATTGTCACCCCTGTGTAAGGAATGCGAGAAAATGTGGTCTTAGCCTCTGACTCCAACTTTCTGTTGTAATATCTGTTATGTGTCTGTAAACCCGTTGCCTGTGTAATCTCTGCTATGATAAATAGTGGTTGTGCACTATAGGGTTGTAATCTCTGTTAGGTTAAATAGCCTAATCCTGTGTATTTGGTCTATAATGTGTTCGTAGCCGTAGTTATAATTTCAAACCTAGAGAGCCTATAATCTCTAGTATGTTAAATAAGGGTTGCAAACAGAGCTTCGTACCCTCTGCTATCGGGCGTTCGTATAAAGGCTAGGTAATCTCTGCTATGTTAAATAGGGGCTGGACCGTAGAGTCTGTAGCTTCGTAGCCTTTTATGGCATTTCTGCTATCGTGCACTCCTATGTGGGTTAGGTATAGCTATGGTGCTATGCGGGGGATGAAAATGAGCTTCGTACCCGTTCATAGTGTTGTAGGACGTAATCTCCTATTCCATGCTATTTGGATTAGGTTAACTAGCCTATATATTCCTGTGTAGTCTTTGCTATGTTAAATAGGGTTTGGAAAAAGGTACCGTAGCCTTTTATAAAATATAAGGGTAAATAAAGGGTCGTAGTCTTTCATGCAGTGGTGTAATCTCTGCTATGGAAAATAGGGGTTGCGAAAATGTACCGTATAAGGGTTAGATATTCAGCTCTTAAATAAGGGTTGGAAAAATGTGTTCGTAACCTTTTATCGTAGGTAGCCTACAAACTGCGACACAGAGTATCGTACTCCCCTGGAAAATCGACTTCTTGCTATCAGCCAGGTACGGAAAAAATAGCGTATGTTCTTCAGGGTTCTATAAAATGGTCCATGTTCTTTAGCATATATTCCACGGAAGCTGGGGGCTAATAGAGCGCTAGAGTATAACCTTTTATTGCATGTTCTATAGGTTAGCCCGAGCACGCGCCTCAGGGTTTTATAATATGGCTCGTAGTCTTTTATGAATTGGATTAAATTCTGATTAAATACAAAACACGCTCAAGTGACCCCAATGCACTTACATATTTTACACTGGTAACAAATAGTCAAAGGCTAACTTGGATCCCCACTGCTGACCGCCAATCGCCGCCGATGAAGCCGGGGATACGAAACGGCATATGATTATGTATTTTACGCGTCTAGGGAACTCTTCCCCCGCTTTGGAAATTGAACAAATCAAACATTGCCTCTTTCTTTATGATATCGGGAAAACAATTTTAAGAAAATTGTAGGAACAAATATCAACAAGGACCATGTATTGACAATGTATTGACCTTTAGATTGTTATCTATTTTCCCATCTAAATGTTCTCGAGTTCAAGAACTCTCACCTCCTGACTTTTTTAGGTTTTCCAAAGTAAAGGACATGACATTAAGATGTTATGAACAAATATTTGGACGGCTGATCACAGTTTTCTTCTTTGACCTCAAAGTTGCCGATACATATTAAATGACGGAAAGATTCAGCAAGGGAAGAATACAAGTCACCTTATTTTCAAGCATTTCCGTACTCTCTCTTTCCTTCCCGGTCGTTTCTTCAATCTTCATACCGCCTCCCAACCTTGTCCTTTTCTTCCTCCACCCTCCCACCAAAGACTAGCTAATAGAACTCTCTACTCTCCTCTGTGTTGCCATTTACCCAAAAAATATTTGCCGCGATCATAAACAAACATTGTAATAGCGTTAGTAAACAATGGTATAAAAATCTTCAAAATATATTCTATAATGTAAAAAGAAAGATTTTAAAATTTACAAGAATATTAAATGTGCATAAATCTGTTATATGGAATATAACGGAGGACAAGGCTAATTATGTAATTCACGAAGTATTCCAAACACGTGTTGAGACAGGAGGTTAATATAAATTCCCAAAGCAGAGAAACGAATAACAACATATTAAAAGGTCAATATGTCAGGTAAATTCCCTTTAGAAAAATGCTGTAGAATTGTTTGTTTACTTTTAGCTGTGAGAAGAGCACTAATGAAAAATAGTTGTTATTGAAAATACAACAGTTTACGTAACAAACAACAGGTGGCTATTCGAAAAGAGGTATTCAAGACACGTGATCAAAGTCAAGGTTTTAGACAAGAACAATTAATAAAGTATGTGTGTAATGTGGAAACCGTGATCGAACCCAAGGATGTTTTAGGGAAAATTACCAAAGCATATACTACCATTCATCCATTCCATTTCCCAAATTATGAATAACAACACACACGTGGTGTTGATGGGAACGGAGTGTGACAATAAAAATTAGGAAATAATAAAAGTACAGACTTTAAGCTTTCTTCAGGCATTCTTATACAGTCGTTAAGTGAAGTAGTATCAGTTATGATCTATCTTCAAAGTCATTGGTTCAACAACAGTTTAAGAGTTTGTCTTTACAAGAGCAGTTAAGTCTATAACAGTTTAGAAGACTGCGAATTATTCAATTGGACAGCTTTAATATGGAACTTTATAATCACACTTACGTTATTAATTGTCAGTGACTACTAACATTATTTATCATCAATAAAAGTATCTTTTGATTACGTTTCTTGGACTTGAACAACAATAAATTATATAAAGCGTGCTCAGAAATCTAGAACATGTTATCACCATCAATCAAGTAAATTCAGGTTATTTGAGATCTTTATGTATTGTGTGTAGAGGTGTGCGACGAGCGGATTTCGAGCGCTCGAAACACAAAAATACGTTTTCGAGCGAGCAGAGTATGATCGAACAAAATCTGC
The DNA here is from genome assembly GCA_022664845.1 of Lepisma saccharinum. NCBI lineage: Eukaryota > Metazoa > Arthropoda > Insecta > Zygentoma > Lepismatidae > Lepisma > Lepisma saccharinum. The sequence continues at coordinate 20,081 of JAGDQP010031426.1, forward strand.
TCGAACAGATTTGTTCGAACACTTTTGCTCGAACAGATTTGTTCGAACATGTTTGCTCGAAATCCTGGATTCGAGCGCTCGAAAAAGTTTCGAGCGCTCGAAAGTCCTGGAATTTCCCCTTTCCCTCCGTTTATCTTGGTAAAGGACGTAATACACAATGTTACCAACTGTGATACTATTATTCTTATCATAGTATAATTTCAACTTTATAGCTTTGATACAACAGATAATTAATTATAACTAAAAAACTATTAACGCGATTCCAGAGGTATTTTAACGCCAACATTTCTGGGAGCTCCAAGGGGCGATGACTACAATTCCGAGCCTAAAAATGTTAAAATTTGTAATCCAAGACCGCGGCAGCGCGAAACATCATCATGGCAAAAGATAGTCTGATTAGGAGCGGGGGGGAAGGAGAATTCTATACCAAGACCAAAAATATACAATTTTGAAATCCAAGATTGCGGTAGGGTGAAATTTCACAATTGTTAAAAATCATCAGAATTTCGTGAAATTTTATATGTGGGGACTTAAAGGAGCCCTGGGTCCATTACCGAGGCCAAACATATACACTTTTGAAATCCAAGATGGCGGCAGCGCGAAATGCCACAATTGTTAAAACTCATCAGAATTTCGTGAAATTTTATATGTGGGAACTTGAAGGAGCCCTGGGTCGATTACCGAGGGCAAAAATATGCACTTTTGAAATCCAAGATGGCGACAGCGCGAAATGTCACAATTGTTAAAAATCATCAGAATTTCGTGAAATTTTATATGTGGGGGTTTGAAGGAGCCCTGGGTCCATTACCGAGGGCAAAAATATACACTTTTGAAATCCAAGATGGCGGCAGCGCGAAATATCGTATTGCTAAATATCATTAGATTTCGTGAAATTTTATATGTGGGGGCTTGAAAGAACCCTGAGTCCATTTCCGATGGTAAAAATATACACTTTTGAAATCCAAGATGGTGACAGCGCTAAAGTCAGCAGTTTTTCGTTAAATTTAATATGTGGGACTTCGAAGCGCTGCTGAATTCAATTCCGAAACTAAAATTGTTGAATTTTGCGAAATTTCAAAATTGTTAAAAATCGGATATTCTTTCGATTCAGTTGTCAATGAGACCGAAAATGGCGGCAGTTTGGAATGTGATAAAATGTTCAAAATTATCAGATTTCTGTTAAATTCCATATGTGGGTGTTCCGAAGAATGCTCATTACGAATCCGATCCTAAAAATGTTGAATTTTTAACTCCAATATGGCGGCAGCGCAAAATATGAAAATTGTAAAAATATTTTGATTTTTCCTGAAATTTTAAATCCGGGTCTTTCAAGGCGCTCTGAGTTCGATTCCTGTTTCAAAAATGTTGAAATCCAAGAGGGCGGCAACCCGAAAAATAATACATTCTTAAAAATTATCAGATTTGGTAAAATTTCATAAGTGGGTGTTCCAGCCCAAACATATTGAATTTTCAAATCGAAGATGGAGGGAGCGTGAAATATTCTTATTGTTAAAAAACATTTGATTTTCGAGAAAATTTATATTTGGGGTTTTCGTGGGACGATGATTACAAATTTGAGACCAAAAATAATAAAATGTGAAATCCAAAATGGTTGTAGTGCAAAATATTATAATCTCTAGAAATTATCCGATTTTTGTGAAATTTCATATCCGAGGCTTTCAAGGGGCCGTGAGTTTGATCTCGAGGCTAAAGTGTTTAAATTAGAAAATGAGACGGTGGCAGCGCAAAATATTGTAATTGTTAGAAATAATCTAATTTCGTGGAATTTTTCCCGTGATTTCTGAAATTTCTGGGTTGGATTCCTAGACTAAAATGTTGAAATTAGAAATTCACTCCAGTAGGAC
>JAGDQP010031427.1:7151-21944 GCA_022664845.1 Lepisma saccharinum
CCTTATTTATATAGGTCAAATTTTGGTTTCAGACGTACGCTATGTTCTTCGTCTTGTCCAATTACTAAGTTGTGCGAAGTTTCGTTAAGATATGTTGAAAATTGTGGATTTGAGATATTTTGACCAACCCTCGTATACATAGCTCAAATTTTGGTTTCGGACGTAATCTGTGTTCTTCATCTTGTCAAATTGCTAAATTGTGCGAAGTTCCGTTGAGATATGTTGAAAATTATGGATTTGAGATATTTTGACCAACCCTCGTATATATAGGTCAAATTTTGGTTTCGAACGTACTCTATGTTCTTCGTCTTGTCAAATTACTAAGTTGTGCGAAGTTTTGTTGAGATATGTTGAAAATTGTGGATTTGAGATATTTTGGCCAACCCTCGTATATATAGGTCAAATTTTGGTTTCGGACGTACTCTGTGTTCTTCGCCTTGTCAATTTACTAAGTTGTGCGAAGTTTTGGTTGTGATATGTTGAAAATTGTGAATTTACCTTATTTTAACCAATTCTCGTATATATAGTTCAACATCGTGGTTTCGTATATAGTCTATTCCAGTTCAAAGTTTTTTGTTAGATAACCCATTATTATTATTATTTTAGTTGGCAACACTGAACCTCCTTTAACCAGTTACAGGAAGATAAAGACAAAAATGTAATCTGATGACGTAATACGAGCAGGCACTCCGCTCGAACAGTTCGAGCGCTCGAATTTTTTCGAGCGCTCGAAACCTATTCACGCTCGAAGTGGATTTTTGCCACTTCTTCCACGTTTCGAGCGTGACTGCTTTGGGCTTCGGGTTTCGAGCGCTCAAAATCCGCTCGTTGCACAGCTCTAGGTCTTGGTGGATAATTATTTATATTAGATTTCTGTTGTCATCGGTTGTCCCTTTAATTTCTTTTCCTAAGCTTTCAATCGCCTCAGTCAATGGTTTCTCTTGACGTTTTTGCTTTTCATAATAACTACGGTGACTCTCTTTCCATTCTTTAAAACGTTTCGCCAAGATATTTTGTAATTCATTATTATTTGATTTTCGTTTTGACGTTATATAAAAAGACCATATTATATCTGCTTTGAAAAAAGTAACGTAGGTACAAAAATTAATCATTAAAAACGTTAAACGTACCGACATAAAACGATCACTCGATTATAAAGAAATGATCGATTTTGTTTCGATACTTTCCATTGTTTGACTTTCTCGTCATATCGATTGTTATAAAACCATATGGTTCCTTCCATGCAATAGAACAAATATCCTTAAATTTATTAAGTGACAAATCACCAACAACAAACTCATTATAAATATGCTTTAAATTCGTGTTATCTTAACGAAATATGCATAAGAAATTTCCATTAGTACTAGTAAGTTGTTTCGGAACTTTACTATATGTTTTTGCTAAGTAAAAACAATCCATTCCTTTATGTCTACCCTGTGTGAAGTAATTCCGTACCTCATTCTGATCTTCTAATATATAGTCGTCAAATATAATAACAGGCCGTTGCTTGCAATCTTCTAACTTTATAACAGAAGCTTTGAATGTAGCCAACTGATAATGTGCTGCAGTTGTTAATACTTGGGTTGCTCTAAGCTTTTGGAGAATACCTATAAGTGTCTACCATTCCAATAAAGCCAATTTGGTGCTAGAATGAAATTATCAATAACTAGTGTAGTTTTCCACTACCTGATGTGCCTATTATTAAGCAACGAATGTTATTAGGAAGAAGTTGACCATTCAACTTACCATAATCATTAGCTAGCGAAAGTCGTTGCTTAACACTCCATTTTTTATGATTGATTAACTATATTATAGCTTTGAGATCGATCCAAGAATTAAGGTTAGAAGATAAACCTAACCACTTAACTAATGCTTTACTTTTAGTTCTACGTATAACCTTTTCAATTAAGTATACATGAGCGTGTTTGGTCTTCATTGGTTCTTGTTCATAAAAACGGCCCTTAATGATCTAATTGCGCTCATCTTTTATGTGATATGTAGGTGGATCAGTTTTAAAAACTGTAGCTATTTAAAATATTTCAGTGCTCCAATTACGAGAAGCCTCTTTCAAACTTACTTTTAAACTTGCTAATTCGAACATAATCTCCCACTCTATATTTCGCCCTTAACGACGCTATATACCTCTTGCTATGGACTGTTGATATTAATTTTTGTTTGTTTTCTTTCTTCACTTCGTCAATAGGTTTCATTTTTACCGTGCTATATTTTTTATTGTTATAGATCTTCATTAGTGCTTGTAATATATCGTACCATTTGTAATTACTTTGCAGTGTGAATTGCTTCCACATCAAATTACGTAATGTTTCATTAAATCGTTCAACAATACTAGCTTTTTTATCATTGTATTAAGAGTAACGAGTAATACCTTTTTGCTTCATTAATGTAATAAACTCTATTATAAAACTCGCTACCACGATCTGTTTGTTTTCGCCGAGTCTCTTCAAGTATTGAATTAAACACTCGTGTAACTTCTTTCCCCGTTTTAGTTTTAACTGGTACAGCCCATGCATACTTAATAAAAGTGTCAATAATAGTTAGAAGATAAGAATATCTCCTATTTAATTTAACTGAAGCTTTCAAGTTTCCCGAGTTCATTTCAACCAAATCTGCCTGCCATAAATCGTGTATACCCTTGGTTACAACAGGTATTCGTCTATAATTCCGTCTTGCAGACTTGTGTAGCTCTTCAACAATAGCTAATCTACTATTCATTCTATTGAGAACTAATTTAAAGATCGAGAAATCAATTGAGCGATAAAGATCAAATCAATACTTATTGGATATTCGCCAGGTGAAAATTTATCTGATCGAACTACAAACACATCGCCTTCTACAGCATCAAACTCATGAAGTACAATTTCGTCTTCAGATGGAGCATCTGGAACTCTACTATCTTCATGTGTTCCTAATGATAAATTGCCATACTTTTGTCCACCGCTTGCTGAATATATATCAATAATAGGAAACTCTTTATTATTATTCTTATTCCAATGAAAATCAATAATTTTTAGCTTACCCAAAAATATTTCGAAATAGGTTGTATTCATATTAAAGAGATACACTTTACCACTAACATTACCACGTGTAAAGTCTCGTTCTTTATTAAGTATTGAATAAATTTTAAAGAGCTGAACACTATGTAAATTATGTATTGATGTTAACAATTCATTAGATTTAGCGTATATGGCTCTATACACATCACCTTTTAACTTATCTTCTAAGTCTTTCAGTTTTGCAACAATATCGTTCTTTATTTTATCGTTATTGGAACTAAAGTCTGTTATAGATATGACATTTTTAATACTATCTTGCACCTCCTAAAGCTGAGTCACTGTAGGCATTAGAGCTATTGATGCTTCTACATTACGAAAGTCATTAATGTCAGCACATTTTTTAGATAAGTTATTAAGAGAATTAGTCACAGAAGTGTATTTCGTTTCTAGATCACTAATCTGTTTCTGAATATCTGTAATCAGTGTGTTATGTGTTAATGTTGTATCCTCTAAACTTTTCAACATATCCTTTAACCCACTAACTATTTCATTAACACCACGAGAAGAAATGAATTTTGAATGTTCTTGTATTGCTTCCTTAACTTCATTTTGAACGCTAGTCAACACTTCTTGTATACGGGAAAGATTTTCTAACGTTGGAAGGAATGATATACTAGTTTGAAGGTTTTGTAATTGAACCTTAATATTGTCTGTCACTTCAGGGAGGTTTTCTCTTGTTTCGATTACAGTTTGAATATTACTTATTGTCTTTTTAATTATTTCCACTTCTTGCGAAGTTGGGAGTGTGTTAATTGTTTCTTGGAGACCAGTTAATTTTGATTTTATTTCATTTTGATTTTGATTTGTAGCTAATTCACTTAAAGACTTACGTATACTCTCGATATCAGATTGCTTCTGTGTGTTCTTTTGTATTTCGATTAAATCACTTTGAACAGTGCTTACGACATGCTGAAGATTAATTTAATCTGTAGGAAGATTAAAACCCTCTAATTTCTTATTTAATTTAGCAAGTACTTCCCGTAAACTACTTCTCTCAGTGGGAATGTTATTCACAACAGTCTGTAGATTCTTTAGTTCAATTTGAATATTCGTGAGGTCTGATATGTTATTAATTATTGCTTCAAACTCACCAAGCTTTCTACTAATTTCCGATACATCACTATAAACAGGTAGGTTGGTTAGGTCGTCGCGGAGTTTATTTGTTTCATCAGTAATAGTTTTAAGTTCATTTTGTAGAATCGAAATAACTTATTGCATCTTTTGAAGGTCTTCTTGGGAGGGATTATTTTGAAGAGCATTTTCTAATGCATTCACTGTTGTTTGAAGATTATTAAATGTATTTTGTAACTCCGTAAGCTTTTTATTCAAATTATTGACTAGATCTTGTTCTGCAGTATTTGTATTGAATTGATTCTTTATTAATTGTACTTCATTTTGAATTGTCATTATAATATTTTGAACTTTAGTTAAACCATTTTTATTTACTAGCTGTGAATACATAAGAATAACACTTTTCAACTCATTATCAAGTTTTTGAAGTAGATATAGTATATGCTGTTGCGCTTCTGTGATTTCAGTTTCAATATTTGAAGATAAAGTATTTCGTAGTGCGTTGATTTCATTACTTTATTTTTTGATCTAATACAGTTAATTGATTTTCATTAATGTTAGAAGGTGAATCTGATAATGTTTCATGCTCATTCGACTTATATCGCGGGAATCCAAATAAATAAGTCGGCATAATAAATAATAATAAACTATATTATAATAGAACGTATAGAAAAAAATCAAAAAAGTTTTGAAAAAAGCAAACAGAATGCGCTTTATAAACATTCGAACAAGACATTAAACTTACTTAATAACTATGTACAAACCTTCCCAACTATTTAACTCTTACAGTTACACAAATGCAAATTAACATGACTCTCCAGAGGTTGAGGGTGTAGGATACACTTCACTAATTATTTCAGAGTCATTATTAACAATTTTTCGATGACCCCATGCCAATGTGTTTATCTTACAGTCAAGAATTTTACGTTTATCATCCTCTGGGTCTAGGGCTAATTTCTTCTGTTTTACAGTGTGAGGTGTATGCAAACGCGACTGAATTTGATATTGCTCTTTTGTTAATTGTTCACAAGAAAACAAGCAATTCTTAAAATCATCGAATATAATATCGTTTTTACTATATTTTTCTTTACCCCTTTATCTCTCTTTATTTCTTTATTTTCTACCGTATTCATAGCATACACTTTTGATCTTAAACCCACAAATTTATGAAGAGCTAGCTAGACCCGCAAACTCATCTTTCATTTTACCATGTATATCATTAACTAAAGGAATATTGTATCGATTAGTTTGAGGGTAATTTGTTGTGTTGAAGTATTCAATCATTGACTTCATATCCTCATAAAAATTTTCACAAATAATGTAATAAACAAGAGAATCTCTATCAGTGTAAGCAAGTGTAAGATTCTTTCCGTACTTGGGTTTCATTACATCATAATGAAATTGATACATTACTAATTTCGAAAGATCCAAAATACTGCTTCCGACATACACAGGTTTATTTAATTCGACAAATTTTCTTAACATCTGAAAGAGTACAAAATTTTCCGAATATATCGTCCGTGACTTGAATTGCAGCATAGCAATGAGTTTCCTAGCTTTTCTTTTAGTACAAACAAGTCTTACATCCGTGTACTTTCTTATATTCTCCATGGTTTTCCCAAACACACTGTTAATCATAAGTTTGTATAAATCTTTCTCGAATTTTGTTGAGGCTTTTGTGCGGAGATTAGTGTTAAAATCTATGTAAGGCTGAAGCCACTTCGATTGGGAAAACTATAGAATTCTGTGGACCTTCACTAGTTTTAAGCCGTGGGAGAGGTAGAATTTTAATAGACGAAAATGTACAACGTAATTTCTTTTCGGATTTAGTGTTAACAATTTTTTTTTGTGTTTTCCGTTAGACGGTATTATATTCTCAGGACCTAAGGGGTAATCAACATGTTCATCATGCAAGCTCTGGGGATAATCTAAATCCACCTCCGCAAATAAACCTCGTTCGTCTTCATCAGGATAATTTAAAATTTTGTCTGAGTCCCAATTTTCTGGTGTAAGATCCCATGAAAAATTTCCGTAAGGAAGAGACATGCTTATGTCGTAACCATAGAGATTAGTTGCATCAAGATATATAGCCAACGAGGTTTTTGGGGGGGATCGAATTTACTGGCAAGAAACTCATTGTTAGCTTTCATATACCTTCAACTACACTGTGACATACCACTGCGAATTGATTTTTCAATAAAGAGGAACATGCCAATTTCAGAAAAAAAGTCTAATTCTATTTTAGATTTGTAGAGCATAGCCTTCCAAGATAATCCGAGGGAAGTGTAGGAAAAGGCGGGATCAATTTCATAGGACTGGATGCATGTGTTGCGAAAATTTTCCAAAACATCTGCAGTTAACAAAACATCAGTTTTTAGATAATGATCATGAATATTCCAAAATGTTTTACATTTAAATTTTTCCTATACTTGCTGGGATAATTGATAGTCTTCATAACTGCATTCACAGCCTTTAGGTATGTTATCAAATGCTTTTTGTTGAGGTAGTTCTTTTTTATCAAATTTCGAACGGTCTGTGAAATAATCGTAGGAGAAGATAGCTTTTCTACGACTTAATTTAAATTTCTGATCATCGGGGAAGTATTGGTGAGTGTATTTTAGCTCTTCCGGCTTGGGTTTTTAAACTAATTCCTCAAGGGAGTAAGGTAAGAAGCAGTACATCTTCCGGCTTGAGTTTTTTTAACTAATTCCTCAAGGGAGTAAGGTAAGAAGCGGTACAAATTTAAAAACTGTAATTCAATGTTTCTACCATTTTTAAGATGAACGCACTTTGAAAATGAAATAAATTTTTCCTCACTTTCTGCGAGAGCTTTTTATATCCCCTGGAATACACCCTAATTCCTTTACAAAAAATGAGCATCATGATAACTCATGCATGAAACAAGGTATAAACTTTTGTTTTCTTACTAGTTTGTTGCAATTGTTACAAAGAGGATTGAAATAAGTTCCTGTAAGATGGCAGTGATGACGAACCTTTCGATTAATTTCATTATATTCTGTACCTCAAATCGGGCATTCCTGTGATTGTTCATAATCGAAAGTTTCCTGTGGGGTTAAGCGATTCCTTGGCTAATCTTGATTTAATTTATTATCATTTTTTTCTAAATCATCCCTCAAACTTTCTAAGAAATGCTGTGCCGGATGATCACCTTTATATAACTGAAGTTCGGTTGGGGTACTATCAGACCACCAAATTTTATAGCAATAACTTGCTATATCATGTCGTTGAATGTTGGTAGATTTTTGCCTTCGGGGTTTACTAATAGGTACTAAAAAGCTTTCAAAATCCGCCACAATAACAACATTATCTTTTAAAGATGAAGGGTCTGTTTTAAATTTAATTGTAGAACCAGGAGCAGGCATTTCGACACGAGTTGGTTCATGCTCACGACAAAAAGTTTCATGTTCTGTTAGTTTATGATCGCAGATAAAGCGAGAAAAACAACGCTGACAGAAATGAAATTGATGACAATCATTGGTATTCTCACTCCTTACTAACCTAGAAAAAATTCTTATTAAGCAGTAATGCCCCGCTGTTCATTGTGGTACCATTGCTGATGAAGTTGTTCCTACTGCTTCCTATGTTGTTGCTTTTACGAACAGTAAGTCTATCTCCGTTTCTTTTGGTTGTTTTTCACTGATGTGTAGCGGAAACACTTGTTCTTTTTTAGTTTTTTAATTTTTAGCTACTCCAAACACATTAATTGAAATTGGCGCGTTTGGAAACTATTCGTTATACTTATTCTCAAATTTAGAGACATCATGCAGACTTACCTGAAATTTTATTTTACTTTCTTCAAAGATAGGCAGTATTTAATTTACATAAAACTCATAATGAGACACTCGGTTAGGCTTTTCTCTTCCATAAACAGGATGAAGTTTCGCTAAAACTGCATATAAAAACATTTTTGATCGCTATTTTGAACATTAACAACAGCGTGTTTATTCTTGATGTGATCTGGAAGTTTGATGTAGCATGAGTTTGACATGGGATTATACACGTTAACATGCACTTTCAGCTTATGATTTGGAGTGGAGCTTAAACTTCAGCCCGAACTTTTCGCTGCCCTATCCTCCTGGTTTGCTTTTAATTCACTAAATATGTCATTAATTACACCTTCTTTGAGGGTAGATTTGAAAAATAACTTATTTCCACTATGCACAGGAAAATTTTGTATTTCATCACCCGTTTTCGTAAAATCCGCACTCAAAATAAAATTAATCTTCAACACAGCTTCATTTTCACACACTTGCTTCAAAAAATGTTCACACTCTTTCTCTATAGAGGTAGGAAAGGAGTGGGTATCCCCACTGTTTTCTTCCGCGAGTTCATAATCACAAAAGATTTTTTCGAGTGCTTCTCTTGTTGGCGTATACGAATGTTTATTTCTCATATGTTGATCAAAATGTTTTTTCGCTATTTCTTCATCGCACACAACACAATTAATAGTTGCTAATTTTCACATTTTTCTGTTCCTTCTTCACTTGGATGTTTGCGTTTAATATGTCTGCCAAAATTCTTTTTAACATTACCTCACCGCAATATAAACATTGAATTTTCTCCATTTTGGGGAGGGGAGAAAAAAACTATATTATATTTACAAAAAATTTTTCTCGAATACTTGCAAAATATTCCTTGCACACAAGAAAAGTAGTTATTTTGTATTAATTTCCAATGTACGATATTGTATATTAACTGATTTTTCCCCACTTTTTCAAATAAAAATAATTCTAGTAGAATTACATAAGAAGATTCCCAGCAAATACTCAGCATCTAAAACAGAATGTTAAGTTGAAGTAATAATCCACAAGCCACTCTTGCTATGAACACTCTCTGACACTAAGCTTGGAAGTGAAATAATTATTTCTCTCTCTTTTCGAGTGAGTAACTCCCATCATGTCATGTTATATAAAGAGAACATTTTTAAAAAAGAAATCCAAGGTTTTCCATTTATGACTAGATGATAAAAAGTTCGTTTCATAGATCAGAACTCTGCTATTCGATACTGAATTAAATGCCGTGGAGCGAAAATGACATTCAAATAACCTATGCCTATTATATGGGGCTTCAGTTAAAACTCACGTAATTCGTTCCGCGTGTATGATAATAACAAGCTTAAAGAAAAAAATGCAAAGTTGTTTTCTGATTTCAATAGATTTTTTGAAACATCGGCCTTCGCATGTGCATTATTTCTTACTTACGTTTTTACCAGTCATTTCAATGAGCTGTTGCTTTTGTTCGTTTGTACAAAGTGCAAATAGCAATACATGAGAAATGTTGAAACAGAGAAATCGAAACGAATAACCAGCAACGATTTTTTCATTCTCGTTCTTTCATAGAATTTTAACTAAAAGAAAATGTTTATCGGCGCTGTAACAAATCCTTAGCTACAATAATAAGGTACATTTTTACACTTTAAAATGCGGGTGAGAATAGAGAAAGTAGCGAGGTATGTCCGTGTTAAATATGCATCATTCCTGCATTACCTGAGTACAAAGCAGCAGCTATAGAGACAGATTTCTAATCGCGTTCTCGTAAAAAAAACAATTACTAATTGCTTGGCTGTAAAAACTATTCAATACGTTGGCAGTAATATCGATAAATGGCTATAATAATTCGATAGTTGATAGCAATGTTGGTAGATGGCGATAATAATTAGGTAGTTAAAAGATAAAAGGCGAAAATAATTAGAAAAATTCCCGCTAGAGGCGAACTATTAGTAGTTTTAAAATCTAGCGTTGAAGCTGGCCCCGCTAGTCGTAGCCGAGGGCCAATCTCCTGTCTTCCCCATGTTAAAATCGGTCGCAAAACAGACTTTCCAATCACTATAAAATATTTCTAAAATAGAGGCAATTCAAATACAAAATACAAGGACAATAAACAATCATTCATTTATATGGACTTCAGTCCCTGTATCTATACATTTTCAACCAAAATAAAAATTATCAACAGCAAATTATCACAATAAGTATTAATAATAATTTACATTTACATTTAAATTTAATTCCCTATGAATTGCTCCGTATCAGAATTTAATTTTTATCCTTCACCTAACAACGCTAAACTAATCCTAACTATCATAACCTAGCTTTCACTCTCATCATCCATTCTCACCAGGGAAGTCAGCCGTTAAAGTTCATTCCAGGGGCTTGGTCACACCCTCCATATCCGTATAGATTGAGGCCTCTTCTGGAAGTTTCTCGACAGCCGAATCTTCAACCACACCGCACATTCACACTACACATCATACTTCTTTGAAATTGCACATCACTGTTTACATTGCCAATCCAGTTATCTCGGTACTCCGCTTACCATCCATATCCATAGGATTGGTGGTCAGACACTGGGGGCTTCTTCGCGGGTTAGTAATCGTTAATCCCGAAAGTTCTCGCACTCCCGCAACGCTAGACAGCTGGCCTCGGGGCACACCGGTTTCGGTTCGCGATTTAGCGTTTAGTCCTCACAATTTTATCAGAACCACAGCCGTGGAAGAGATGTTTAGTCCACAAACTTCGTGTGAATTTTAGTATGTGAGTTTCCCGTATTCCGCTTCTCCCGCGCGTCACACATTCTTCGACTACGTTATTTACATTATTTATAATATGCATTGTTTCCCGTCATATATGTCCCTCCTCATTCTCCTCATATAGATTTCTTTCTCCTTATAGGAGATGATGGTACCCAACAGATCCAGGGAGGTTCTTTTTATGTCATCTTCGATTATTTCGTGTATTTCAACGTTCTTTAGTTCATTTCTCAAATCCACAATTCGAGCATCAACAGTTTCATCCTCCTTCACCTGATTTTCTGGGCAATGGAGGACCACATGCTCGGGTGTTGAAAGTTGTCCGTAAGAACACTCGGGGGATTCCACTATCTTTAGTTCATGTAATTTCGATTTGTATGGTCCATGTCCACTTAGGAAATGCATCGAGTCCTTATCTGGATTCCAATGGGTCCATTTTAAACGTTGTTCAATCATGGGTATTATTCCATACAACCTTCTCGATTTTCCGAAATTTTGCCAATTTCTGTGCTAAATTTGATTAATTTTATAATCAATGTCTTTTATATCTTGTGGAATTTATCGCAAAATTTCCGTAGCTCTTATTTGTTTTTCATGCTTTATCCAGTATTGAGCTGCCATTTTGATTGCTTCTAGATATAAAGGTCTTATCCCCAGAATGACATTTATGACTACCCCTGGTGTTGTATTATATGCTCCAGACATTTGCAGTAAGATAGTTCTTTGAGCTCGATTAAGTTTTAACGCAAATGATTTGTTTTCTTGCAACCTATGGGCCCATACACTGGACGCATAAGTGCCAACAGCATTTACTATCTGGGAGTTTTATATTTTCAAAATTTTTGTGGGTAATTTAAATTTAGTGCTTGCCAGTGTTATTATCTTACTTCCAAATTTCAAAATTTTTATTACTAGTTTTCTCAATGTGGGCGTTATAGTTCAACTTTTCATCAATTATAACCCCCAAATATCTAAACTTATCAACTCTTCCAATAGTTTGATTTTCATACTTAATTGTAGGATTCCGCTCCAACTTCCGTTTAAATATCATATACTTAGTCTTATTAACTGAAATTTTAAGTTTATTTTCATTACACTAATTTCCTAATACTGTTATGATCTTGTTTGTAATAATCTCTAATTGTCTTCGCGTTTTTCCCTCCACCAAAATAGCGAGGTCGTCTGCATACGCCATTACCGATGCTACCTCTTCCATCCGATACAGAACTTTGAGACAGGGAATAATGCATATGTCCCAAAATATTGGACCCCTGTGGACATCCTTTATTGGGTAATCCTGTTCTTTTCTTTCTCCCGGAGCCCTAAATGTAATCTTCCTATCCTGGCAGTAGTCCCTCAATACCCTAATAATATGTGGCGGGATTTTCATTTCAGTCACATTATTAAACAGCGCTGGCCACCAAAGGTAATCGAAGGCTCCTTTGATGTCTACATATAACGCAAGTACATAATTTGCGCCAGAGTTGTTAATGTCTGCACAGAATTTGTTAATGACGTCTTGCGTTGACCTGCCTTTTCTGAATCCAAATTGCACGTTATCATTTTCTAAATCCGTTCTGCTTGCTTGTAACCTTGCTATTATAATCTTCTCAAACAGTTTACTGATTACATTTAGCAAGCATATTGGGCGGTACGATCTAGGATCTGTCTTAGGCTTCTCCAAGCTCTTAAAAAAATTAAGTTCGCTTCCTTCCAATTTTCTTTGGAAAAGCCCGCCTGATACATTCATTAAAAAGGCGAGTTAAGTATGGGACCCAGGTTTCTTTCGAATTCTTATATATCTCCGATTTTATCGCATCCGGTCCTGAGGCTTTCTTTGTTTTCAAAGATCTTATAGCTATTTCTAGTTCTGTGTTCTTAATTTCCGGTATTTCTTCCTCAGGAATTTGTAGATTATTGATATTGTCCATAAGTTTTCTGATGTCTTTTTGTTCGTCTGTTTCGTTATCTTCTATGTCTTTTGGGATTAGTTCTTCTACTAAATATTCCGCTGAGTCTCTCCAAGTTTTGGTATACGTTTCATCCAGTTTTTCCAAAGTTGATATACTAGTTCTCGATAACTTTCTCATACAGATTTTATAGGGTTTACCCCAAGGGTCAGTTGCTAAGTTTGTTTCAACAAAACAGTTCCACGTTTTCGTATTCCTTTGTATTAATAGCTGTTTGTAGTTGTCCTTTGATTCCCTATATTCGTCGAGTTTTCTTCTTCTCAGTTCACGGTCCCTTGCCTTTTGGTATGAATTCCTTTTGGCTCTTGTTATGCGCCTAAGTCTTGTGAGCTCATTGCACCAGAAAGGGGCGTTCGCCAAATTTGTGTTAACTATCGATCTTTCCGGCGGTAGCGTCATTTTTATTGCCCGAATTGTGGAATTTTTAGTTCTTCAGCCAAATTATCTAAGTTGATATTTGGTGTTATTTGTGGTAGTATGAAGTTTGCTTCAAATCTCTCTTTGTTCATCCGCGAGATGTTATAGTGCATTTGTTCACCTTCTTCTACAATGCTCCGTGATGCTTCCGGTTCAGATACCGAGACTATAAACTTAATTGCATCATGATCGCTACTGGTATTCCTGTCCAATATTTGCCATTCGCTAATTTGATTGGCCAAATTGGTAGTTGTATTCGTCACATCAATGTTTGTCCCGGCACCAGCTCGGCCCCGAAAGGTTGGGGATTCTCCTTCCTTGTTTGCTATTACTAATTCATTCGCCATAATTAGGTCCTCAAGGACTTCGCCTCTCGTTCTGTCTTGATCTGTTAGCACATTACTGAACCACATTGGGGATTTGCTTTAGCATCCATTGCTATTAATATTTTATGATTTGAATATTCGCTTATAATGGTGTTTAGCTTGTCCAAAAAGGGTCCAATCTCATATTGGTATTGGCAATAAATGTTTATTATCATTATTTTTTTCTTTTTCAGTTAAAAACACAGCACAAGTATTCAACTCATCTGTGTGCTTATGAATCTCTAATAGCTTATATTTTTTGTTAAAGTTTACAATTGCAGTTTTGTTTTTCGAGTTAGATATTATAATTTCAGCGTCTGTGGATAGTTCCGTTAATCGACTTTGATAAGTGTACGGCTCTTGTAAGCACAATATGTCAATTTGGAGTTCTTCTGTAATCTTTCTTAATTCGGAGCCAATCAATCGAGAGCGTTGAACGTTGAGCGTTGAGCTGCAGCACAGAGCACTGTTCCGGCTGCATTCTATCTTGTATGTGCATAGCAGCGCGGCCATTACTCTCTCAAGTCCAAAGAGAAGATAAAATGAATTTTATGGGCGGTAACAGCACTATGGCTTACGGGGGAAGCCCCTTATCTTGGTAATGTAAAAATTTAGCTGTTAATTAAAATAATAAAAGAATATAAAAGATGAAGATGTAAAAGGTCTTCACAATCAGCCCATCGTGTAAAGGGCAAGTATAACAAGGAAGCCTGTAAATGGGCCTTTATAAAATATAAAAGAAAACTACACTATAAAACTTAACAGCTAAGGAGCATAACCATATAAAATAAACGGAAATCATAAAACTCTGCAAAAACAAGTAAAATATTACCGTTTAAGTTTAGGTTTATACCTAGATTTCTCTTTCCTTCCCACGAGATTAAAATCCATATCCATCAGGTGGTCCTCAATCATGTCTGAAGCCAAAGATGAACTTGGTTCATCGATAGTATGTGCAGACTCTTCCTGGGCTAATTGAGCAGACAAAACGTTCGTTAGAGTCTTAATGCTTGTAGCGAGAGGCGAAGTTCGAAATAATTTCGGGACTTTATAGGGACTAAAAGTAGTCTTAACCCGTGGAGCTCTAGAGCTCTGCACAGGCGTGTGTTGTCCCTTACTCTGCGTCGGCATATTGCGAGGAGTCTCCGATCCTTTGGGCGGCTTCGGAGGGTCGTCATGCACATCAGACTCTGTTTGTGTTGATACATTAACTGTCTGGGTACCAACCGAGACAGTTTTAACTGCTAGTCTGGCTACAACATGTGAAAACGCACCCGATGGAAGGGTGCGCTGAGACTCTTTTACTCGACGTTTTGCATCGCCAGCAGATATTTTCTCAATCACCATCA